>JADDOH010002059.1:0-14860 GCA_016648135.1 Agrypnia vestita | reverse complement strand
ACCCCAATACTCAAAAATAGTACGAGGACGATTCCGACAAGTCCGACTTATCCCGGCCCGGTTCGTTACTTGTGAAATTGACAGATTGTCATATTTGGTGATTATTACCCCAAGTACTCCAAAAAAAAGACGAGACGATTACGACAGTCCGCCCTTATCGGCCGTATCCGGATTGTGAACTGAACAAGATTGTCATTGTTCGTATACCCCAAGACTCAAAAGAGACGAGAACGATTACGACAGTCCGGCAATTAATCGGCCGTATTTGTGAATTGAACAAGATTGTCTTTGGTGATATATACCCCACATACTCAAAAAATGAAGACGAGGCGATTGTAGACAGTACTACTCTAACCAGGCGCGGATGTTGTGAAGATTATGACAAGAGTTGCTCCATTTATGGTGATAATATTACCCACTACTCAAAATATTGATGAACCGAGGAAGATTTACGAACAAGATCGCGACACTTATCCAGGCCGTATTGTGAAATTGACAAGATTGTCATTTGTGGTGATTAGTACCCCAATACTCAAAAATAGACGAGACGATTTACGACAGTCCGCCTTATCCGGCCGTATTGTGAAATTGACAAGATTGTCATTTTGGTGATTATACCCCAATACTCAAAAATAGACGAGACGATTTACGACAGTCCGCCTTATCCGGCCGTATTGTGAAATTGACAAGATTGTCATTTTGGTGATTATACCCCAATACTCAAAAATAGACGAGACGATTTACGACAGTCCGCCTTATCCGGCCGTATTGTGAAATTGACAAGATTGTCATTTTGGTGATTATACCCCAATACTCAAAAATAGACGAGACGATTTACGACGTCTCGGCATTTTATCACGGCCGTATTGTGAAAATTGAACAAGAGGTCATGTTGGTTGATTTATACCCAATACTCAAAAATACGACGAGACGATTTACGACAGTCCGACCCGTGTATCAAGGCCGTATGTGAAAAATGTGACAGATTGTCGTGTCAGGTGATATAAATACACCCAATACTCAATAAAATAGACGAAGACGATTTACGACAGTCCGCCTTATCCTGGCAGCTATTGTGAAATTGACCAAGATTGTCATTTGGGTGATATACCCCCAATACTCAAAACTAGACGAGACGATTTACGCAGTCCGCCTTCCGGCAGTATTGTGAAAGGTGACAGCAGATTGTCATTTGGTGATTATGTACCCCACAATACTCAAAAAGTTAGAGAGACATTTACGACGTCCGCTTATCCGGGCCCGATTGTGAAATGAACAAGATTGTCATTTTAGGTTGCTTATACCCCAATACTCAAAAAATAGACGAGACCGATTTACGACAGTCCGCCTTATCCGGCCGTATTGTGAAATTGACAAGATTGTCATTTTGGTGATTATACCCCAATACTCAAAAATAGACGAGACGATTTACGACAGTCCGCCTTATCCGGCCGTATTGTGAAATTGACAAGATTGTCATTTTGGTGATTATACCCCAATACTCAAAAATAGACGAGACGATTTACGACAGTCCGCCTTATCCGGCCGTATTGTGAAATTGACAAGATTGTCATTTTGGTGATTATACCCCAATACTCAAAAATAGACGAGACGATTTACGGCAGTCCGCCTCACTCGGTGATTACTACCCAAAAATAGACGCGACGTATTTATTTGTGCCACGTAATTACTTAATTAATATACATTTATTATGATTTTGCAATTTTAGAGATCTTTGGAAAGTTGTCGCAAATCTCCACGGTCTAATTAGTGTGATATGTTGATTGAGGGAAATGTGGAGTGTGAGGGATTCATAAATATAATTGACTGTAAATAGTTGCGGATATTTTATACGAACCGTATAATTTTCCGAGAAACGATTCTCGACGTTTCGTTGAATGCTTATTCAATGTCATCCGGAGGACGACCTTTACCGCGGAGGTAGAGGGCGAACTCTACCCTCCGTCGAATGACGTTGAATAAGCATTCAACGAAATGTCGAGAATCGTTTCTCGGAAAAACAAACGGTTCGTATAAAATATCCGCAGGTATTTACAGTTAAATATGTCTAACGAACGTAATAACAACCTTAACTGCTTAATAATATAATTGACGTTAAAATCCCAAGACAGGGAGCATAAATCGCATTGTTTTTTTTTTCATTTTTTAACACCCAACGTTTGTGCAGCAATG
Source organism: Agrypnia vestita (assembly GCA_016648135.1). NCBI lineage: Eukaryota > Metazoa > Arthropoda > Insecta > Trichoptera > Phryganeidae > Agrypnia > Agrypnia vestita. The sequence continues at coordinate 12,667 of JADDOH010002059.1, read as the reverse complement.
ACAAAATAGGCCCAAAAATATTAATCTTGCATGCATATTGTTAACAGGCAGATTCCGCAAAGAATATGTCAGAGGGTCGTTCAGAGTGGCACTGAAAATTTTTTAAATGCTAAAGGAAAGCAGGATGAGATGCTATGGTTGCCTCTTGCGTAGAGAGAAGACTACTCTGTGAGAAGAGCACTGAACATCCCAACTAAACCTGGTGGTAGAGGCAGACCCCCAGCAACACGATAGTCTAATATTGAGAGGGAACTGGCGGCGCAAGATGCTCCTGTCGTGACAACACAGGACAACGCCTTCGTACAAGGAGGTCCGACCCTGGATGAACCGAGATAGAGAGGCAGGGAGAACAAGAAGAAGAATAGTTACGACGAAAAAATATTGATGTCAAAAGGTGGTGTAATCCATTAAACAACCGAAGAGCATGCATGGAAAGATGTGTATGATACCAGGAAGAGAAGAGTGGCGTTCTCCTAATTTGAATGGCAAAATTAATATTTTTATATATTTATTTAGGTAATATAATATTAAACAATTACACAAGCCACACCAGGTGTTACCAACACAAAACATGTGCCAAATCTCATCAGCAACTGACACATAGACCATGAAAGCCAGCGCACAAAAACAACCGAGATATTGGCAGCCACTGAGATGATAATTGGAAGAGCATTCCACAACTACTCCCTGATATCTAAACTCTACTTCAGTCCTAATATATAAAGTCTAGTCTAATGTTGGTGGCAAAAACGTCTGACTGCTCGAATTTGTTTGCTAGTCTGGGAAGCCTTTGCAATGGAGAATTTAAAAAGTAGTTGGAGGCTGCAGTTTACAAGGTAAAACGGCGAAAACGTCTGACTGCTCGAATCTGTTTGCTAATCTAGGAAGCCTTTGCAGTGGAGAATTCAAAAAGTAGTTAGAGGCTGCAGTTTACAAGGTAAAAACCTGCACGACTTGTAGGCTCGCGGGATGGAACATGCAAGCAGATACGCTGAGTAATGTGTCCATATTTGTCCACACTTTGATGTACAGAAAGAGTAATATTACGACACACAGACATGACAGCAGTTAGTAGCAGACCGCGGCTAATCCGATCGCCCGGTGGGCAAACGAAACAACACACATTTTTCTAAATAAACACGAGTATAATTAGTGCGGCGACGGTATCGGCTCGGACGCGCGCTCCATGGCGATTGTGGCGCGGGCCGCGGACTTCACAGGCGCCGCCGCGGGCTGGCACACTTCCAAAGAAAATGAATTAGTGTTGTGAATTTTTCTCTACGGAGTTCAAGCGCGCAAATTTGGTCGTTTGTTGCCGGGACGTTCCGAAATTGAGTAACGATATCGAGGGTAGGGATTGCGTTACCAATAAAGCCATGTATTCACTAGGGGACAAATAGCGCAGCATTCCGCGCGGCACGTCGCATGAACATCTACGTTCATGTTTCGGGGACAATGACGCTGTCATTTGACGTGTACACACCGGGACTCATATATCTTGTCGCGGAAATATCACCCGATGAGGTTATGATGACAGCTGCGGTATCTATTTACACTTCGTCATTTAGCGAAAACGGGGTTTCGCGCAATTCGAAATGTAGTTTGGGTCGCAATTTCAAATTAACTAGGTTTTACTGCAGTAAATTTAATATTATTAAAAACAAGGTCCTTTGGCAAATAATTATTGTTTTCCACACATCACGGTCATGTCACCCTATGAGGTTATGATGACAGCTGCGTATCCATCTATGTTAACGAGTTTATCGAAACGTAAGAGGAGAAAAAGGTGGTGGATGCGAAATTATTTACTGCAAAGAGAAAGAAGGACGGATATTCTATGCAATCTTCGATCGATGCAGCTCGATGAATTCAAGAACAATTTGACAATTTGTCCCCTAGTGAATACATGGCTTAAGATAATTTTACCACATCGCCGCAGTGGAAACACTTGCCGACAATTAGGTCCGAATTCAGATTCAATACTTAGTGATTTAATACAAATACAATACTAATACAAAATAACACTTTTAAGGCGTACCTTAACCTTTAAAACATCTACTAAAACATATTCTAAAATAATGCAAGATGATCGTGTTAGGGGCCTCAAAAATCTAAAAGCTTGCATGCGATGATATGTGAATGTAGATGTAGGTTTGCACTAATATGAGTTTAAGTAGCGCGGGGAGATGACCACTTTAGCATTAAAAAAATGCCGAATTGTGTGGCGAAAGTGTAGGGCCGATACGGGAGCTATTGCTTATAAAACTGTCTCGAGTGTGTGGTGGGTTCCTCTTCACTGTAGATGTGGCGAGAGTCATGTGTCAGAACCAAAGAGTGTGGGGTTTCATCCTTTCTACCTACTCAAGTTTAAAAAAAAAAAATAACAGGTGAGAGCGAGGATTGCTCGCTTCAAAGCCGGCGACCAGCTTAGATGACAAGTCAAGATAACAACGATCTTCGGATTATGATGACCAGGACTTCCTGCCGGCTGTCGAAGACGACGAATGTTACACCACCAGGACACTGGACACACGTCGCCCGCATAATCGACCGTCTTCTAAGCAAATGCAAAGCATCAATAGCTGAATCACCAACGGAATATACTTGTGAAGATATGCCTCGACAAATACTTGACAGGAGAATGTGGTATTTCAACCTCTTCACAATTATGTACCTAAAAATACCTATAAAAGTATACAGCAAACAAAACAAACAAAGATCAAAAAAAAACAATCGCTATCAAAGCAGACACTTTGTGGGAGCGTTACTTATTTAGCGAAAGCCCCCAACGTCCGCGGGCGCACAGACGTAGGGAAACTTAATGGATTCCTAATTTTACGACAGCTCCCGAGAGTTGGCAGACAGGACGATGCGCCGCATTTGCTCGAAACGACGCTCGCAGCCTCGGAGACCATTGCCCGTGAAATTGCGGCCATCGGGCACCGCGGTCGCGAGGAGCCACCAGAGGGCCGGAAGCGGTGGTGATTGATGGGAGAAGTGGAGACCGAAAAGACGTGGATGAGAAGAATTTAATGGGAAGATATACAAAACCCAGATATACAAAGATATACACCCATGTCTCACTTATGGGTGCCAAACTTGGCCTGCTACGAGCAAAAACAGCCAAAAACTCGCAGTTTGCCAACGCAACATGGAGCGGAGTATGCTAAACATAAGGCTTTGTGACAGGTGGACGAATACAAAAATAAGGAAAAAGACAAAAGTTAGCGATGTTACACAAAAAGTAAAAAAACTCAAATGGAACTGGACTGGTCATGTTATGAGAACAAGCAGAGAAAAGTGGACGAAAGACGTAATGGAATGGTATCCCAGAAATGGAAAAAGACAAAAAGGACGTCAAATTAAGAGATGGGAAGGTGACCTACCAAAAGGATGGAGAAGAATAGCTCACGACGGAGACGAGTGGAAAAAACTAGGGGAGGCCTATGTCAGAGAGACAACCTGACCAACAAACTGGCTGCTTAAATGACATTTACTACGTATATTTATATATATAAATATGTGTGTGTGTGTGCATGTATGTGTGTATGTCTTACGATTTCAGTGTATCATTTTCTATTTACTTATGTTAAAATGGTCAGTGAATAAAGGCTTTATTATTATTATATACAAAACCTGTGTGAGACCGATCAGACTGACTGTTTTCAAATCGTGTACAGGCCCACCCTAATACGGACATCAAATTTGGATCCTGACGGAGAGAGTGAGAGCAAGGATCCAGGCTGCCGAGGTGAGTTTTCTAAGGGGGTAGCGGGAGTCACACTGGTGGACAGAGTGAGAAGTGCTGATATAAGGCACACACTCGTTGCTGAGGCTTTTAGCAGGGCCATCATCAAATACTTGTAGTATCTGATCCTGCCAGGTCTTTTGCAGACGCCCTCTATTCCTGTTGTCTTCAATACTCGCCCCATATATTTTCTTAACCATCCTTTCCTCACTCGTGCGTTTTACATGACCAAACCATCTCAGCGCTCCTCTCTTTATTCTATCTACCACACTGAAGCCAGCATTACATTTACATCTAATTTGTTCATTTCTCACTCTATTGACCAAAAACGTCAAACAAGAGTCTTAGTGACCATTGACGTATTATAATATAGACACGTTATTCCCATCTAGCCGGCGTTCATATGTAGCAAATATTGCAACTGAAAGAGACAACAAACCACGGCTCACTTATTTCACAAACGCTCTGCGTGTAGACAGAAAAATCAGGTAATTTGAATCACGGTGACTAAAATAACATACTCATTCTTACAATAGTGTACGATACTCTGTTCCTTTTTCCGCGTAGCGTCGCGCCCGATCACAAAGAAGGTCCGTTCGATAACGAATGCAAGTAAGGCAATTAATTACCTTACTTTTGAGTTGCCAAGATTTCACGCTTGTAACGTGTCTACAGTTTATTATATCATTGTTAGTGACCGCATTTGTACCATATTTAGTCTGCTTTCATTCCTTTTTTGCCAATTTCAGGCTTCACTTCCACACATCAGAGTTGGCACTAGAACGCCATTATGTACCGCCAGCCTTGCTTCCTATGACAGATTCTTATTTACCATAATAGACAGGGTCTGGGGACTTGGATAGTAGACTGGGTTTCATTTAAGGATTCAATTGACTTAGTGTGCGTTTCAGCCTATTCCAAAAACATACAATGCATTTATTAATCATTAGATGACGATACATGCAATTACCTCCTTGTAAAAAAATCATCCAATTTCTATCTAAAAGAGTAGTGTAACACTTAATACCACGATGCGAGTACCTACTGCATGCTGACTATATTATAATTTATGATTTAAAGACATATTTGAGTAATTTCGCCATTATGTAAAGAATTTATGGACACGTCATTTGCCGAATGAACTAGATCAAATAAAAGAATTATATTACATGAAAAAAAAAATTTGAACCAAGCTTATATTTAAATTTATTAAATAGTAAAAAAATTATTTTAGGCCCAACAAATTTTGCCTCACTCCAAATAAAAGGTGGGCGCTTACAATATTGATTTAGTTTAAAGTAGTTGTTGATTGAAGGAAAGCGCCCACCGTTTTATTTGCACAGAGAGGCAAAAAGTTTTTGTCCGAAAATTATTATTTACTTTTAGGGCATTTATATAGTAATATAATTTTCTACATTTTCGTCTATGTGTGTAAAACCACTTCGGTGGGAAACTAGCGCCACATTTTATTGAACTCATTAACTAATTTCCTATACAAAACTACGACTAATTAATTATGATGATTGGTGAGTCTGATAATTGATTCGTGTATTGTCATCGAGAATACGTCTGAATGCCAAATTTATGCTCGACTGGACGTTGGGAAGCGGGTGAAATATCGACTATAAGATTCCGTCTATACAAACAACGGAAGCTAATATAAGCGTGGTAATAAAGTAAAATAAAGAGAAATAAGTGGAGAGCTCGTTGTGTCGGTGATAGATAGAGGTGTACCTAACTAAATAACTAACTAACTTACCTCACGCCGTTTCCCCGTGGGGGTAGGCAGAGAGGATAGAGCGCCGTACTCTTCTGTCCTGACATACAACTTTCGCTTCGTCTACATTCATACATCTTCGCATGCAAGCTCGACTGTTGTTCAGGCTTCTAACAGGACCATCTTCCAGTATCTGGTTAATCTGGTCATGCCACGTCTTCCGTGGTCGCCCTCTCTTTCTGACGCCGTCAACATTTGCATTATATATCTTTCTTACCATTCTTTCCTCATTCATTCGCTCAACATGCCCAAACCACCTGAGCGACCCTATTTTTATTCTATGTATTATGCTACGATCAGCTTTACATTCATTCCTAATATCTTCACTCTTTACTCTATCATAGAGGTGTAGATTGATTAAATTAAGCAAATTGCGAATGTGCCCAGCGGAGTCTAGTTAGTCAATGTTAGCAGCATAAACATCCCAATGGAGAAATACACCAGGTTACTAAAACTGGTAAGAAAGTCGATTGCGGCTGGATTGTTGCGGAATTGATTAATTACCGTCAGGAATTAATAGATAACTTAGTGTATCAATTATCAAGAATTACTCTGGGTATAGAGGACAGTAACAGCTGTCACAAAGTCTGTTGGGAAACGGTGCAGCCAACTTACCCACGCAGGTGCCGGTGAAGGTATGATCGAGGAAGCACTTACCTGCGGAAGAAGAAAGAAAGATATCAGTACATTAAAAGAAAAGGTAAAAACAGTTCGTACAACAAAAATAACCAAGACGGGTCAATCCAATCAGGTCCAGAAAAAACAATTTGTTGCTTAACTATCTCGGAATAAAAGCACATTTTGTCGATGCATTGTTTTACGTTTTGGTAGTTCAAAACAGATTTTTTTTAAACTTTTAATATATCCAGTTTAGGGATGAGGAAATCAAGCATTTTTGCCCGAATCGACATTTTTTGTATACCTACTTCGGATTAAATCTCAAAACTGAAATTAATACCGAGATTCGATACTACAGAGACCTTTTGTATAGGCAATTTTCAGATTTTTATGTGGTCCCCTAACAGATGAAATATTGAAAAGAATCAAAAATTCAGTTTCCAAATAGGTGTAATTTTTAAAAGATAAGTTCACTAACTATCATGACCTAATATGAATAGTTAAGGAGATACGCAATATCAAAGATGGATTTTTTTTTCAAAATTTCCGCCTTATTTTTCGCAAAAAATTGACATATCATTACAGTAATTTATATCGATTACGAAAAATTCAAGTCAAATAAAATGATAAAAACCTTGCCAAATTTGAAATAGATTTTTTCTACAAGGTTTTATCATGAAATTTTAAATTTTTGCAAAAAATAAGTTAGAAATATTGGAAATAATGTAAATTTTGATATTGCAATTTGATATTATTAAGTCATGGCTGCTTGAACATTTTCGAGTCATTATCAAAGCAGAAATCAACCTGTGAAGTTCTTGCTACTAGCTATGAGTCATCCAGGACCTATATAACAGCACAGAAAAATTGAGTTCATTTTGCTATTGCTCTTGTGAAAAATGAGTTCAGTGTGTTGTGTTTGTTAAAAAAAATGTTCAATCGCGTTTAATAACTTTGGCTACAAAGAGTACATGAACAAAAATATACAACGTACGTTATTAGACTATTTATTTATAGACCAAATGTATCGAACACAATGGAGTTTATTTGAAAAGCCTAGGATAATCCAGTACCAAGTAATTTATAAAATTATTTATACTTGAAAATGCAAAAATGTAATGCGGAGTGAAACGAATATGGCCGCCATTTTTGAACCGGATACAATAAAATTTAAAAATATATATTTTTTTAACTACCAGAAGATACGGGATCGCATCGACAAAATATGATATTTTTCTGATTTGTTCAAGCAATCAGTGCTGGACCACTTGAAATGGATCGGCCCAGATCAGACGTAATAAATAATACATCTTTATTATTTAACTGTAATTTCGGATATTTTATACGCGCCGTATGTATTACCGAGAAGCGAATCTCGACGTTTCGTTGGATACTTATCCAACGTCATCAGGAGGACGACCTTTACCCGCGGAGGTGGAGGCCGGACTGATTAAAGGTGCTGCTTCCTAGGGCGTAAATTGTATGCACTTTGTTGTGGAGTGTTCTCTTCTTTTACAATAGAGGTTAGTGAGGGAGTCCATTGAAATATACAAACATCCCAATTTCAATAGAGATGACAGTTACAAACTATCAAGTATTTTACGCCCTGTTCTAAGGACACTGATTCAACCCTTGAGAGAAGTCGCAGTAAAATCCGCCGACGTAACTAGTACATATTGCACACTGGCGACCTCTATTGTAGAAGAAGAGAACACTCCACAACAAAGTGCATACAATTTACGCCCTAGGAAGCAGCACCTTTAATCAGTCCGACCTTCACCTCCGCGGGTAAAGGTCGTCCTCCTGATGACGTTGGATAAGTATCCAACGAAACGTCGAGATTCGCTTCTCGGTAATACATACGGTGCGTATAAAATATCCGAAATTACAGTTAAATATGTCTAACGACCGTAATAACAACCTTAACTCTTTAGCATCTTTATTAGTAAAATATTGACCGTTAAAATTCGCACATAAGGAGGAATAGAAGTAGATCGATTAATAGATAGGTGTGGACATGAATGCAGTAAGAAAAATAAGAAGAATGATACAAAACAACTAAGACAGAAGTAATATTAAAATGCATGAGATAAACAGCAGTATTATCAATAATTTGTGACAAATATTTACTTTGGCTTAAACTAATCATAAACAAAGATGCAAAGTTATCAATAGTTCATATTCAACGATATGACATTTAATAATACTATCATATGAATGGATTAGAGGCAAAAGCACCGCTATCCAATGGAAGGAATTTAGATAAAGGTTAAAAATATTTTTTATAATAACTAATCACCAGATTAGTAGGCAAACACCTTAACCACTAGACCAACAAAACATTTAATGAGGTTTTATTTTCACTTCTTTGGGTATAAATAATTCTGAAAACATCTTCGGATGTTGGGAGACTATTTCTAAGCAATTTTCGTCATATAAATTCTATAGGTGTCGTGCGTATTTTAAAACAAGAGATTTTAGCCAGTTTTATGCAAATGACATATGAGTCAGAAACGTGGATTATGTTCACCAACTTAATGCAAAATCTGAGCGTGTAATCAAAGGTCAACGCTGAAGATATCGGTCCATGACAGAAGCACGAGAAAACAGATCCGTGTCACATATTGTTCATAGCAAAGTTTATGGAAATATACTGGGAGCAGTGATGAAATAGGTGACCGACAAGAAGGAAAGGTATGAAATAGAGGTCACGAACAGTTCAAACAAATGTCGGTAGAACCTAGACGCGTGCATTCAGATAATATATAAGTCGCCGTTTTTATTGAGTAAAATTAAAGGGAAACTGAATTAAACTGAAAAATTACTAAATACTTTAAAACTATAGACATATTCAATAATACGTTGTGGACATAGACTTCGTGGTCGCGAATGAATACATTCTGTACTTGATACGTTGGCATTTACGTCGCGACCCCCTTCCTTGTCCAACCTACCTTTTTATCTACCAAACTAATGCAAAGAGAAAAAAATTTAGTCCATTAAACTGTACTCAACTCTACTGGCATATTCCAAGTCTAAAAGACTAAGAGCCAGTGATCGCCAGAATTGCGTTATAATATCAAACCTGAAATCTATACTAATATATATAAAGAGGTAAAGTTTGTAAGTTTGGATGTAGGAGGTGATATCCGAAACTACTCACTGGATTTCGAAAATTTTTTCACCAATATTTATAATGGACTTTCAGAGTGGACATAGGCTATACATTATCCCGTTAAAACAAAAGGGTAATAATTATTTTACAACTAAAGTCGACCTAAAATGGTCGAGCAATGCGTTTTTTACGAACGCTGCTTTAACGATAAGAGATATTTAAATACTTTATGTAGAGAAGTTGTAGAACTCAAAATTCCACGACGAAATATATCTACATGTTAAGGTTAATAGACAAATAGATAAAATATGACGAAAATTTACCTAAAATCTACGCATGCGAAGCCGCGGGCACAGCTGGTGTACTACAGTAGATAATTCATTGATTTTATTCGGGCCACTATTTAATACTTATATTTCAACGTTTTACTTAAACATTTTTTCGTACCTGTATTTTCTGTTATCTACCGAAATTTCCCCCAACTCAAATGTCGTAATATCCAAAGCTTTTAACCTACAACAGTGTTCTTCTATAGAAAATATTTCAGTTTTGGTAGTGTAACGTAAGTCTAGCGGTCGATGGCTCCCACTCTACAAGTAATTCTTTAGTTCGGGTATGCTCCTACGAGTTTCGAAAACTTATTCCCAAGGCGGTGCATGCGTATAAGACATAGTTATTCTTGTAGGTCAAAAACACTTCGTGATAGTGATGTAACGAATGTCATTTTTTGCGCATCTGCTACGGACATTCGCGAATGCGAATGCGAATACGAATATTGAGTTTTTTTTAATTTGGCGCCAATTATGTATGGCTTAGCGGCTCAGTTTCGCGCGAGGCGCGTTCCGTTTGCATCTTGTTCCGAGAATTTCCGAGTTGATCTAATAGAAGCATAAAGAATAATTTTGTTTTTGCTTGTTTAAAGTGTTTTCTTATAAAACATTAATTATTTATAGTTTGTAATTGAAGAACATAGTTTTTGTTTGATTTTTGTTTTTAGTTTCGTTCAAGATGATTACCTAACACTAAAAACTTATGTAAAGACTGATAAAAGTTTCAGAGAAGAATTTATTTTTGTTTGTTTACATTGCATTATTATAATTTTTGTTTTCAAAGTTCTAATGAGAAGTTAATTGTTATTTAGTAGTGATCTTAAGCTTATTACCCAATGCATAATAGAAGTAGATGTAAATAAATAATACTAAATGATAAAGTAAAGTGAAGACTGTGATTACGAGATAAAGCTACGTTTTCTTATAATAAAAAAATAAGAAATGAATGGATTTTTTATTAACCTAATAATATGTTTTTTTTCTGATGTTCATATTCGCAAAACATTCGCCCGAACTTTGCGAATGCGAATATATAAAAATATGCGAATATTCGTTACATCACTACTTCGTGATGTCTCGTTTGTCTTGTTATTTTATATTTACCATTAAGCGCTCAAAGTTCTTCTATGCGAAAATTTTTAAATAATTTAAGAAAGCCTATTAAATACGCTACGTTAGCCCGTAACAAGTAGGCAATCGCCCTCTATCGCGGGGATCGATCGAGTGGAGACGCGACGGACTCCCTCATTAATGAAGATGTGCTCTCGCCTATTGAACCGTCGCGGACACGAACCCGCCATCCCCACCAAACACGTGCCCACTACCCGGGGGGTTAAGCGGTGGGTGCGCAATGATTATTGTCAATAGGCTTAAAAAAAAACTACTCATACGTACGATAACGAAAAAATCATTCTAAGCCATGGAAATTACCAGCGACCGCCAGACTAACGTTATAGTATTTTCTATAGATGTACACTATAGTAGGTAAGGGGTTTGGATATTATGACATTTGAGTTCGGGGGATTTTGGCAGATCACAAGTAACACAGGTACAAAAAATGTATACGGTTCAAATTTTATTTGACTTGTACGAGTACGAAATTTTAATGTTCTATATACATAAATTACTTTCGTGACACCCCCAAAGTTTTTCAAATTTCAGGTCAGAAATATTTTTTTAAAAAATGCAAACTTTGATATTAATTATCACCGATTATCGAAATTTCAGCCAAAGTGTAAAGAATATTTTCTATTTAAAATTGATTGAGGAAGATTCCCCAAAGTTTTTGCTACTAGCTACGAGACACCCTCTATATGGGCAGAAAATGAGAATATCCTACATTCATGCACCACGAAGAGAATGCAATCACCACATCCTTGAGCCGCGAAGACAGGAAGTCCTAGTGATATAGTGTCAAAATCATAAGAAAGGATCAGCTCTCCAAACTGTGGCCTGTTTGTACTAAATAATCATTTGCGTCATTGAGGTCGTGCACTATTCCATGTCTCAAACTGCAGCTCAGATGCAATGAATAGGCACACCATAACGTGTAGTGTGCAACTTTTAAACGAACTGAGCGATTTAATGAAAGCATTAATGAGACAGAAGATCGCTTCCGTATAAGATACTCGCCTCATAAATTGCACAGTAAATGGAACAGTCTAGAGTCGTCGTGTAAACATTAAAAAAAAATGAAAGAAAATAGGATGAGAAATTGATAGAAAAATTAACATTTAAAAAAAAAACTAAAACTTACAAATTACATAAAATTTGAGAATGTAAATCATTAAGGGTAGATATTGATTACATTAATGTAAAAAAAAAAGTATTTATTGGATGGTTTCGAAGATATAAGCAAAATATATCGAAGTTACAACATCCACACGCTTGACACCAGCCACGTAACATATATACAAAATCAGAAGGGTTGGCTGTTAAAAGTGTGCGTCTTCGCTGTGATGGCACTTGTTGAACATTGATTTGTTTATAAACGATGATTTTTTTCGCGCTCATTGCTTAAATGAAATTGTGCGCGTCTTATTTCCTGTTACGCATTGCCGTCCATTTTCACGAAATCACTGCCACAGATTGCACGAAAGCGAGAGGAAAGATGTTACACATCAAAAAATTAAAGTGAAAGAAAATTGGATGAGAATTAGATATCAAAATTAACATTTAAAAACTAAAAACAAATTTGACGAGTCCCAAAGCGCTTGTATGAAAAGTTTTTGAGGGGAGCTGGAATATGGACCCGATCAAATTCAAACGAATGGATTCAGTCAACATTTATTTACTCGTATTTACTCTAGAGAAGTTGGCAAAAGCAATTGGAAAAGCTAAACTGACCGTGGTGTTTCCTTTGGCTCAAAACGGTTTATAGGTACGTACCAAGACAGATAGAACCCAACTTTTTATTTTCTCATCAAATATATGCGATTTGAAGGAGGGGAGATTAATAATGAATTCGTTCGATTTTTTTACAATAAAATTTTATTTTGAAAAATGGTTTATTTAATTTTTGAATTCACGACAATATTATTTGTTCATATTAATTTGTTATTGGCATCTTGGGTCAACGG
>JADDOH010002058.1:0-32066 GCA_016648135.1 Agrypnia vestita | reverse complement strand
GTGTTGATTATTATGGGTCATTTGGAATGTTAAGTGGAAAAATATTCAAAATAGGATTGTGCAAAAATTTCGTCTGTGTATTTATTATATTAGACTTAATATTAACATTTTTCCTAATTTCGAGTATTTCTAAATTATTTATTTGAGGTATCTTATAGTTGAAATGTAAAAATTTTAAGCCTGTGTTAATATCAAATGTATGGTCAAATTCTATTAAATGTTTTGCGAAATCAGAATCAATATTGCTAGTTAAAAGCAGATAAAGGAAACAGTGTGATCATTATGAACAAAGCGGACTATATAACAAAAACTATGGATTTTTTACAAGGAGCCAATTTTGAAGTAAGAGTGACATTTTTGTGAATTTGAAAAACAACAACCATCTTATTTTAAGTAACCCACAAATACCAAAACTATATAGCCTTTTAAAAATATATAAATTAAACAAGCCTATTAGGCCGGTAGTGTCTAATTGTAATGCGCCAACTTATAAATTGGCATCAGCAATTAATAAAGTAATTATGACGTCTAATGTTTTCCAACCAACATACACGGTTAAGAATTCTTTAGAATTAGTTAATTGTCTACAAGATCTAGAAATTCCAAACCACGCTTTATTGGTATCAACCGATTGAAGAAAGTAAAACAATTATCACCAATTTGTTAAATTCTTCAAATTTGACAAAAGACCTAGTTTATGATTTAACATTATTATTTGATGTCATATTTAAACAAAACTATTTTCAATTCAATAACATAATATTTAAACAGAAAGATGGCTTAGCGATGGGAAGTAGCACAAGCCCTTTAATTGCAGATATTTTTGTTAATAATTTAGAACAAAGAATTTTTAATAGTGGTGCACTTTTATTAAAAAATGTATTTTGTTGGAAAAGATATGTTGACGACATATTTTGCATATGGTTAGGGACAGAAAGACAATTAAATATATTTTTAAATTTTCTCAATAAATTACATAAAAACATTCAGTTCACATTAGAAATAGGAAAGAATAAGAGTTTAAATTTCTTAGATTTAAATTTAACCTTGATAAATAACAAAATAGAATTTAATATTTTTAGAAAAGACACATACACGGATATCGTTATACACAATTCATCGAATCACCCCTTTTCCAAAAAACTTGCGGCGTTTCACTCCATGTTACATAGATTAATTACAATCCCTTTATCTGATCTTAATTATACATCTGAATTAAATCTTATTAAACAAATAGCATATAATAATGGTTATTCTACTAAATTAATAGATAATTTATTACATAAAAAGATAAAACAAAAATTTTTTAAACAATATATCTATCCTAAGTCAACAGATAGAAATAAACAATGGCGTAGAATTTTATTTGTCGATAACAATTTGTCAAAAATAATAACTAAAAATATTCCTAACTCAATTCAGCCGGCCTTTTATACGAGTAACAAATTAAAAAAAATACATATTAAATAACAAGGATAGTGATAATCCTATCATGAAATCAGGAGTTTATAGACTTAATTGTAACGATTGCGATAATTTTTATATTGGCAAAACAAAAAGAAATTTTGAAACTAGGGTTAAAGAACATATCAAAGCATTAACTAGCAATATTGATTCTGATTTCGCAAAACATCTAATAGAATTTGACCATACATTTGATATTAACACAGGCTTAAAATTTTTACATTTCAACTATAAGATACCTCAAAAAAATAATTTAGAAATACTCGAAATTAGGAAAAATGTTAATATTAAGTCTAATATAATAAATACACAGACGAAATTTTTGCATAATCCTATTTTGAATATTTTTCCACTTAACATTCCAAATGACCCATAATAATCAACACCTCGAACCCCCCCCTCCCCTCACCTACCCCCTCAACCGCCCCTTCACCGTAACATATTTGCTTGTTTCAACTTTTAAGATTAGTACACAATAATCCTGATGAAGAGAACATTGTTCTCGAAACATGTAGATTTTTTAATCTAATATAGTGGTGAAAACAAAGTAATTTGTGTTTTATTTTAATTTGAAAAAAAATTGAAATAAAAGATATTTCTCATTCTATTCCTATCAATCTTATTACCATAATATTTAGATTTTAGTATATCATCATAATATTCTGTCAGATAGTATTTGATTAAGTTTTTTTTCTGAAATGTATGTTTAGGTTTAAGTCATGCTTCAATGTACCTACACATTGCACGTATAGTACATGTATATATGAGCTTTAGCAGTTGGTATTTGAAATAATTCTAAAGCGTATTACTGAAACATCAAGTATAAAATCATGAATGTATCAAGTACTCTCAATTGAAAGTTTAATTAAATAAATTAAGTACCAAAAATAACAAAGGCCTCAGCCAAATTAATTCATGAAATACTATCAATGTAATGACTATGAAAAGTACCTATCACCAAACCTAAAGCTGCGGAATAATAGGATAATAGAACAGCATAAATAAATACAGTAGTAACTTGGCTTATAAACACAATTATATTCAGAGATGTGACTTATCTAAGATACAAGTATTTGAAATACAGATACAGGATGTAAAATACGTATTTTCATCTTGTATCTGAAATAATTTTTTGAATATTCATCTTGTATCTTGTATTTAGATACATTCTTTGGTATCTTAGTATTTTGTAAATACTAAGATTGCTAAGATACTTTTTTCCAATAATGTATCTATAATGAGACCTCATCGAAGAAAAATGAGCGACAAAATGTTTGAAGAACTGAATTAAAACCTTAGAAATATAATATTTTATCTTGTCACATTTGCGCGATCAACGCGATTTATCATAAATAATTCACGTAAAAAAATAAACTTACATTCAATAAAATGTGTTTTCTTACAAAAGGATTTTATCTTTAAAAAGTATTTGGAAGATACGTATTTTGTTTCTAGTATTTCAGATACCATTCCAGAAAGTTATTTGTATCTGGTATTCGAAATACTTGATTTTAAAGTATCTTGCATTTTGTATTCCAGATACTTTGTATAGGGTATCTTGTACATCACTGATTATATTTAAGATTCTGAACTCTGATCCCACCAAATAATTTTTATGCAATATCCACAATTACAGAAGGGTGATGTCAAAAAAAATTAGACTCGTTGCTTATATTATATTTGTGTTAATTGATCAGGTGAGATTGTAGCTAACCATGTATATTGTTTGATAATAAATAAAACAGGTTTTAATATTATTAATTTTACCATTTCCGGGATTTGTTATGCTATTCATGACTTACTAGTTTGATTGAAATAATATTCAAAATTATATACAACTTAAGAATTTGAAATGTACCTACAATGCAAGGTGCAAATACAAAGTCATACTTGATGAATTTTTCCTCATTCCTCGCAATCTTTCATCAACATGAATTGCAACCAGTTAACGGTTAAATATATATTTATTATAAAATTATAAAACTCAACAACAAAAATAAACCAGATTTACGCGAATGAGAACTTTTTCAGTGGGAGTTTTATAAGCAATATATAAATTCGTTATATATAGAATACAAAAATTAAAAAAAAAATTGAATGCTGTCACCAAGGATTACTAATTTAGAATATACTGAATTCAAAACTTTACAGGAAATATAGCTCTATCCTTTCCAAAATCGTGTTTCCAAATCAATATTAAAAGCAAAGACAGCAATATCCTTGTAGTATAAAAAACAAAAGCAGCAATGTATCTATTTCAACTAAACAACCCCCGGGGATATGTCACGTGACAAAATGGCCGCTTCATACTAATGCGAGATTTGATGTCGATTTTAGACTGAAGCATCATAGCAAAGACAGCCATAGTCAAAAGTTAAATATTTATTTATCACAAATATATATGTATAAAAGGAAAACTGAGGTGGCAACTTATTTCCAATAAAATATAGGTTTCATAGATTCAGTGACAGGTTTTTTGTATTATTATCTCAGAAACACTTCAGTAGGATATTGCTGCCTATTTTTTTTTTTTTTTTAATTTTTTTTATTTATTTATTTATTTATCTTCATCTTGTTACATGACAGGAGATGGAGCCGCTCATCTCACTAGGGAGAACCTGTGCCGAGATGAGCAGCTGAACAATATAGTTAGAACAATGCTTTTATACCCTTCATATGATTTTTTATACTTAAGAGTATGGATAAAAGGATTAATATTTTAGTACATTTTTTTTAAACAATACATATGTGAGATACCTAAGTATCTCTATTATAGATAGGTATATAAAGATTTTTATCTCATAAATGTATCAAACATAATAATTTCGTTGTCTGTCCGTCCATAATTTTGTTCGAATTCACGGCTAAAAAAAAACAAATAAACCGGGCTGGGGGTAGGACGCGAACCACGGCCGCACGAATGATAGCGCGCGACGCTATTGATGTTGCCACCTTAGAGTATATACAATAGATTGTATATACTCTAAGGTTGCCACCATTGCATACCCGCAACTAGCCAAAAACATCTTATAAATAGGGCTTAGCAAAGACGCGAACCATTGTTCCATCATTTTTGACTGGTAACAACTAGTTTTTTCAATAATGTATTTGTGCGAAAATATTATACTTTTCATCCTTTTCATCCATAATTGCAAGTATGAAAAATCATATACATATATCGTTCATGTGTGCATTATTCAATTTCCGTGATATATATACTTCTTTAGTATGTTCTGTTCAAACTCTCACCATTCCCATGAAAACATGCTCATTTGGTCTAGCGATAAACTTGTCTAGTAATCAGTGGTCAAGAACTTATATTTGTTATTTTGTGTTCCGTCTCGACGCCTGGAATCCATTATGAGAGAACAGCCTGCTGTTTCGGCACTTATTCACGCGTTCCTACCCCCTCTGATTCCCTGTTTGCGACAATTTACTCCCGCTGGTATCCCTGTTTCCGGTTGCGTCGGCGCAACGGTTTTTCTTTCATATGACGTCGCTGTTTCGCGCCATTTGCACGCGTCTAGACACGCCAACTTTTGTTGTGATTTTTTTTTGTGTTTCTATTGCAATCTACCCCCTTAATTTTGATCCCTAGTTAACAAACATTAGACTATACAAATTTTTAACATAGTGCGACAGGACGTTGATAGTTTAGTGTAAATCCCGTGAATTTCGTCAAACGTCAAATTTGTTAACAAGATGGCGGACGAGCAAGCTCGTTCGCCGGTATCCTCGAATGACGGATCTTCTTTCGAAGAACCGAGTCGAAAGAGACGCCGCGTAGCATACGACCCGCGTGTAGACCACCTGCTAAAACAGGTGACTGCTCTGACGGAGGCCTTGTTAGCAGGCGGCGCGGCTCCTGCATCAACAACGCCGCCAACGCCGGAAGCCGCGAGCGAGCCCAGCGGGGAGGACGCGAATGCGTCCTTTATTCAGCCGCCGCCGAGCCTCAGAAGGGCGAAGAATACGCTGGAGTTCGGCAAGCTCAGCACGGTCGTGAAGGAGCCGCCAGTACCGAGAGCGAACCCGAAGCGGATCGAACAGACCTCGAAGTTGCAACACTTCGATTCCGACGAGTGGTCAGGCGTTCGCTATGCGGAAACGCAGAGAACCTACGCGGCGACTCCCACATTTGTGGAATTGTCGGTGAACGACGACTTGAGAAGGATCGATAACGCGCCGACCCATACTGGCTTGCTGAAAAGATCGCTCGCCGCGCTTTCAAACGCCTTGCTCGCCCAGAGGGAGACCCTGAGATACGGGATGCAATCGCTGGTGAATTGGGCATCCGAACCCGGCACGGATCTGTCCGCTTCGGCTCTCTTCGAGCGGATTCAGTCGATGTTCACCAGCGATGCTCCGTACAATAAGATTTCGGACGACATCCTGCAGATTGTGTGCGGCAGACGGGCAGAGTGTATACTGAACCGGCGAAAGGCCATATTGGAGGCTTCAAAGACCCTTTCGTGCGAGAAGGTGCGGCCAAAATCCCTCCAAGCTCGGGATACTTGTTCAATAGGGAAGAGCTATCGGCGTATATCCTAAAGAACGGGGGGGCCAGGAGAAGGTGATGGTCTCGCCCGCAACCCGAAACCTGGCCCTACCGTCAACATCTCAGCCCCAGCCGTCAACTTCTCGTCGAGCTCCGAACCAGGGATACCTCCAGTCCCGTAAGCCCTTTCTGCCGGAGCCGAGGCACAGGGAGCGAGGCTCAGGGAACCCGAACAGGAGACCTAACCGGAAGGCAGACCACGGCCGAAAACCCGCTGGTGACCGTAGCCGCAGAGGTAGAAGATGACGCGAGGCTGAACAACCAGTTCTGGGGAGGACGCTTGAGGAGGTTCCAAAGCACGTGGAAGGAGTTCGGGGCACCACCTATAGTGCTGAGAATCCTCAAGGGCGCGAGAATCCCCTTTGTGGCCAAACCTCCGTTAGTCTTCCCCACCAGGCAGCTGTTGAGCAGCTTCAGCACGAAGGAGTCTCGAGACATGTCGAGTCACATTCAGGCGTGCTGGAAAGAGCAGATCATTCTCCGAGCTTCATCTCAAATCTGTTTCTAACTCCGAAGTCGGACAACTCCCTAAGGCCGATATTCAACCTGAAGGCGTTGAATGCCTTTGTGGAGGCGAAACCCTTCAAGCTGTTCAACCACTTTCGGGTCCCAGACTTCCTCCAGCCCAAAGATTGGTTGGTGAAAATCGACCTAACCCAGGCATACTTTCACCTACCAATAGCGGAATCGCACCGAAAGTTCCTGAGACTATACTACCAAGGGAACTTCTCCAGATGACCTGCCTGCCCTTTGGCCTGTCATCAGCCCCGAGAATGTTCGCAACGCTGTCAAACTGGCTAGCGGGACTCTTGCGGAAGAGAGGAATAAGGACCGTAGTCTACCTGGACGACTTCCTCCTGGCCAATCAGTCAAGGGACCTGCTGGCGACCCAGGCAGTAGAGACGGTCAATCTGTTCCAGCATCTGGGTTGGTGCATCAACCGCGACAAGTGTGTCCTTATACCTACCCAAAAGCTGGAGTTTCTGGGCATAACTTGGGACACCGAAGCCAACCAGAAATCCCTCTCGGACCGCAAGTGCTCTGGCCTTCGCCAAGTACTGCGCCGCCCGATCGAGGCCGGCAGTTGCTCCCCCACGCAGGTTCTAGGCCTATTGGGAAGCCAACCAGAAATCCCTCTCGGACCGCAAGTGCTCTGGCCTTCGCCAAGTACTGCGCCGCCCGATCGAGGCCGGCAGTTGCTCCCCCAAGCAGGTTCTAGGCCTCTTGGGGAGACTCAACTTCGCAAACTTCGCCACCCATCGGGGTCGTTTGCATTGCCGAAGACTGCAGAGATTCAGCCGCCAGCTGCAGAGGCACGAGCCATCCAGACAAGTGGAGCTTCCTGCCGCGGTTCGGCAAGACCTAGAGTGGTGGTTGGAGGCCGTAGGGGAGTCCTGCCCAATACACGAGGCCCCCTTCTCCCACTTCCTGACTACAGACGCAGCGGACGCAGGTTGGGGCGGCCAGGTGGACGACAAGACGATATCAGGCCAGTGGACCCCAGAGCAGAAGCGGTGGCATTCCAACCAGAAAGAAGCCTTCGCTGTTTACGCAGTGATCAGGGATCACGCTTACCTGCTAAGAGGAACGAAGACCCTACTGCAGACAGACAACAAGACAGTAGTGACTTACATCAACAAGGAGGGGGGGACAAGATCAGTGGGCCTTCTGAAGATAACTCGAGACCTCCTAGAGTTTATCGACCAGTAGGAAATATCTCTGACAGCGCAGTACATTCCAGGGAGATATAACGGGATTGCGGACCGACTCTCTCGGGGGACACCACTCCCGGAATGGCACCTCCTGGAACCAGCGACAGAGGAAATATTCCGAATATGGGGACGTCCTCAGATCGACCTCTTCGCATCGGCCACCGCCCATGTGGTGCCCAACTACGTGTCGCTAGACTCAACCGATTGCTCGGCCTCCTATCTCAACGCATTCAGTCAGCATTGGGATTACGAGCTGGCCTGGGTATTTCCGCCGCCGAATCTCGTCCCAAGAGTACTGGCGCACTTGAACCTGGCAAGAGGCACCCTTCTCCTAGTTGTGCCAAGATGGGAGAAGACATTCTGGAGGGCCGATCTCAAACAACGAGCAAAGGGAGGGCCAATAAGCGTAAGAGATCTGAAGAGCGTCCTGATCGATACGTCGACAGGGTTTCCCCCACCGAGGGTGTCGGACCTCCAACTGGAAGTTTGGAGAATAGCAGTGGGTGGGAACAGGCTATAGCGGATTGGAGCCAGGAGGAACAGCAGCTGTTCAGATCTGGCTGGAGAGGCTCAACGCTGAACACCTACAAGCCGGCCTGGGATAGGTGGCAGCGATGGTGTACCACGCATTCTGTCCAACCTCATAACCCTCCCCCTGCAACAGTGGCAAGATATCTGGCCAACCTGTTCATCCACGAAGGGCTAGCCCCTCGAACAATATTGGTCCACAAATCGGCAATCGTATCCTTCTGTGGCCCAGCTCTTGATGCAGATAAGATTAGCTCGAACTTCCTCGTCAGGCACGTCCTTAAAGCCATCTCGGTTTCTGGTGGATGCACTGAGAGACTCCCGATCTGGAACCCCCGAGTAGTGGTGGAGTGGCTACGTGAAAACCCGCCAAGGAACAGCCTGTATGACGTGTCAAGGAGGACGGCCATACTACTCATCATGGCATCTGGGCGAAGAGTCCGATCTGACACTTCTCAGAGTCACCCCGGACCGATTGATCGACAAAGGAGACTCCATCACGCTATGGCCAGCCTTTGGAGCGAAGACTGACACGGCAAGACACAAACAATCGGGATGGAGGTTGAGCGCATCGGATGAAAGGAACATCAACCCCTTGTTTTGGATCCGAAAGCTGGTCTCACTCTCACAGCCGAGACGAAAGCCGGACATGAAAGAACTATTTGTGACGACAGCAGGTGAAGTAAAGCCAGCTTCACGGACAATGATAGGTGGTTGGATCAAGTCAATCCTAAGAGAGGCTGGAGTGGAAGCAACGCCAGGAAGTGTTCGTTCTGCTGTGGCTTCGTTGAATTGGCTGGAAAACTACCCGATAGAGGAGATCTTGTCAAGGGGAAACTGGCAGAGTGAAATCACCTTCCGAAAATTCTACCAAAGAGAGATAGTAGATAAGCCCAAGCAACAATGCCCCCAGAGCTCATTAGCGCCTCTCTTTACGCCAATATAGGCAGTCACATATAACGTCGAACCACTAGGTCACCAGGTGATAACAAACAGATCTCTCATAATGGATTCCAGGCGTCGAGACGAAACACAAAATAAAAGAATTTTACCTTCCATTAAAATTCCTATTTTGTTTCCCTCGACGCCTGGAATCCAGGTAATCCCTACCTGGTGCATTATGAGTCATATGAAAGAAAAACCGTTGCGCCGACGCAACAGGAAACAGGGATACCAGCGGGAGTAAATTGTCGCAAACAGGGAATCGGAGGGGGTAGGAACGCGTGAATAAGTGCCGAAACAGCAGGCTGTTCTCTCATAATGGATTCCAGGCGTCGAGGGAAACAAAATAGGAATTTTAATGGAAGGTAAAATTCTTTTATTATTTTGACTTCCGACTGAAATGTCAAAACACCTGAAATAAAGTGAATTTAATTGAATTTAAATAATTTTTATCTAAAATAAACAAAAAACTACTACAACAATACGTATTGAATTAAAAATGCCGGACGACACTTGATGGTAACAACTTCCTTCTCAAGCGGCCCTCCGCGCACTGATGGCGTCCAGTCTTTTGGCACGGGTTGCGAACGACAGTGGAGGCAGCTATTAAAAAGCTCAAAGTTTACGCGCAATAGATTTAAGAATTATCAACATTTTTTTACGGAGGGGGGCAAAATGCTCATAGCGCGCCCACTCTAGGGTTAAATTGAAACATCGTTTTAATTAGAGGCTTTGCAAAGCAATGGAACCTTTGTTTCCCCCCACAAATTTATTTCTAATTTAATCCTTAACCCGTGCAACGCCGGGTATGTACAGCTAGTTCCTTTATAAAAGTGAAATTCTATGTAATTCTTTTTCGATCTTTTTAGTATGCAGCACAACCTTATGGGTGGGCCACCTGTCCAAGCTTGTCCAGGCTGAAGAGCTGTCGGACACTTTTGGGGTCATAGGAGACGTGGTGAGCATAGACTTGGTGCCCCCCAGAGGATGCGCCTTCATCGTCATGAACCGGAGGAGGGATGCTTTCAGGGCGATAAACAAGCTCGACAAGACCAAGTTGCAAGGCAAGGTTATCACGGTGCGTTGACTAAATTGATTTGATTAATACAATGAGATTTAAATATATATTTGAAATATTTGAAAATTCTACTCACCATAATATTAAAACATATCCAGTTGAACCTCGTTAATCAGTTGTGTGCCGCGCAATTTCGCGCACATTGCAGTTTTTTAGAGCCTTTTTTGTGATGGTTATACATATTCATGTAAAAATCAACAATAATCGCTAAGAAGTTGCAGTTTCTGGTTTCTCAATATACAGACTTCAATAATTACTTGTATTTCATTAATTATGAAAATAAGTAACAAAATTTACTGTCAGAAATGTACGCATATGTTCACGAATAAAACCATGGAAGCAATAACACTAAAGATATTATATTTAAATATTTTCATTCTAAATATATCAAAGAATATAAAAATACTTAATTTTAACAATTTTTTATTTAAAAATAACACTTTTTTAACAGATAAATAACACAATTAATGCGCGGTTCGAAGACGACATTTGGAATGATTTTTTGTCCAGTTTGCGCGGCAAATGAGGTTACTTGACAAATAGAACTCGTTCATTCTTGAGATTCAAAACTTGAGATATAACCAATGATAAGCTTTAAAAACCCATAAACTCAGGTAAAATAGTCCGAATTCGCATACGTGTCTAGGGAGCGCAGATCTGCGCTCTGGCACCTGATGGGTTAATTCAAAATTTGAGGGACCAAAAAAAGGAACTCCTCCCTGCAGTCTTTCGCCATATAGATCAACGTTAGCTACTACTGAACACCGGTAATTGTCAAGGAAATCGATATTAGCAGCTGTCACATGTTATGCGTTATTTCTTCATAATATAGCTTGTTCCAGATGTTCTCTCAAAATATGCGAAAATATACGTTCCACATGGGAACAAACAAAAATTACAGGGTGTTTCGCCGAACCCCACTTCACAGTGAGTCGATAATGTCAGCGCAGATTCTGATGGTGGAGAAATTCTCCTCGCTTATTCCCATAGCGAAAGTCCAATTTAGATCCAAAATCCAGTCCAGGTTCACAGCAAAAATCGTAGAAAATCCACAGGCAGTCCAAACAGTCAAAGCAGGGTGGAAGGCAGGTAAAGAAAAAAAAGTCAGACGAAGAGTCGGTCCAAAGGCAAGCGGTGGAAGAAAATACAATAATAATTACACAGCCATATTGCACTGTCTGCCCAGCTCGTCGGTTTGATCGCTGCCTCATCTCGATCTTCAAAGGCCACCAAATTTGATCTTATCTGTAACAAAATGTATATTTTTTTACGAAATTAGCGAATTGTTTTGTAAATTTTGAATTCATTAATTGTATTGAATAAATTATGTAGTTATGCGAAATATTTTGTTTTGATCTTTTGAACTAATGGGATTTTGCGTCAATAGAATTAAATTTTTTGGTCCCTTGAATTCTAAATTAACCAGGTTTTATAGTAATAAACAGAAAATATAAATCAAGTCAGATTTGATTCCTGTAGTTGTTCCACTGACTTATTTATTGTTTTTTTTATGTGTAGGTGGCCTGGGCTCCGGGCAAAGGTGTGAAAGGTCGGGAATGGAAAGACTATTGGGAGGCCGAAGCTGGAGCCTGCTACGTGCCCTGGTCCCGCCTGCCCGAGGGGAGCGAAGGACTCGCTGTTCTCGACTCGCTGGAGGAGGGCGGCATGCTGGACGAAGAGACTGTCCCGTCCTGGCTGCAGAGAAAGGTAGCATTCCTATAAACTTTGCGAAATCCCACGATTTATTAAAATTAAATTTATTTATAATTTAAAACGAAAGTGCTTACAGAGGATGGAAAGATTAATTTTTTGAGTTTGAATAATTATATAACCTCGTACATTTTTCTGAGACTTTAAAAGCAAAGGCAGCGCTAAAAAAATTTTTTAAATGTTTCGAATGCAGTCACCGAGGATTATGGAGGAATCATGTTTACAAATAACTATTAAAAGCAAAGACAGCAATATCCTCACAGCGTAAAAAGCGAAGGCAGCAAAATCCATTTCATCCAATCAATCCCAATGTGTCACATGACAAAATTACCTCTTCATACTGAAGTGAGAGTAGATTTCGATTTTAGATTGAAACATAATAGCAAAGTTAGCAATATCCAATTATGTAAAAACAGCAATGTCCACTATTTGGTAGCCAATACAGCAATATCCATATTTAAAAGTTAAATATTTATTTATATACATATATAAAAGGAAAACTGAGGTGGTAATTGTTTTTAAAAACTTATTTCCAATAAGATCTTGATTTTATACATTCCGGAGACAGAGATTGAGTGGTGACAGGTTTTTTGTATTTATCTCAGAATTATCTCAGTGGGATATTACTGCCTTTGCTTTTATACCCCTCAATTTGTGTATGTTAATTCTGAATGTAAAAATTGTATAGGAGAATAAAATATGTATATTTTCATTGTGCAGATCTCAACGCTGGAGAACAAACCCAAAATACAACCAGAACTATCCTCAATTCCTCCTGCGGTACTGGCTGCGGCTAATAATTCCGGAATGATGGTTGTTTCTCCTTTACCACCGCCACAGAAGTTAGTACATAGTCCCTATCTATCTATTTTATAATTATGCAGTGAACCTCGTTATTGCAAAATCCAAGAGACCGAAAAATTAAATTTTCTTATGACAAATTCCCAAATACTATACACTGATAATTCAAACTTCATCGTAATTTGAAATTTTTAAAACACACAAGATCAAAACGTTAATTTCGTAGTTGATCAACCCTGAATTTAAATCCCTGTTAATTCAAAAACACCCGTACCTAATTTGAAATAATTTTTATTATGCAATAAATCTATATATTTTACGTCGGATAATTCAAACTTTTAAACAAAGTTATAAGTAATAAAAAACTAACAATTCATGCAATTTTTGATTGTGCACACGGATCGTATTTCGCGGTGCCTTGTAGAATTCCTTTTATCTTATTGATGAACGTAAAATGTCGGTCAAATTTACATTAGCGCGAGTAATAATAATATTTTTTATGGGTAATTTTTCGCAGTGCCCCTATTGTGCACACTTTGGGCATCACCGGTTTAGCATATTATTAAAATTTCACATCATAAATGCATTTTGTATGAAAAATTTATTGTTGGAGATTTATTTTGAAAAAACTGCTATGTACGTAGTAGTGTACTTTTTCAATATACAGTAGAACCTCATTATAACAAACCCCGTTATACCGAAAAATGTCATATATCAAATTTTCTTTCAAAATTAATCCTCCACAATAAATTTTTCATACAAAAATGTATTTATATAGCGAAATTTCATTAATATGTATGTACGAAGACACATCCATACATTTACGTAAATACAGTCGAACTCATTATCGGTATCACGGTTATAACGAGCTCGGATATAAGGAGATCCCGGCTCTAATGAGAAAAACTGTGAATTCATTTTGATTTGCGCATATTCCCATACAATCGTACTCGGCTATAAGGAGCGCGATTCCCGGATATACGGAGCAAATTTTAGAAACTCTGCAAAGATATTTGCTTGGGTTACAGAAAGAAAGACAAATACGTACTCGTAACAATGAACTTTTTCACTTTGCTTTTAAAGCCGCTCGCACTTAATTAGGGTTCATTTTATGATGTACACAAACTTGTGTCCGAAAATCCCAAGTGCGCAAGCAAGCAATAGTTTACTGAAGGTCGAGAATACTGGTCATATAACTCCGATTATTGGGGGTTTCCAAAATGTTTATGGTGACAGTTTATTTTATGCAGTTTACTGTATTAGCATTTAAAAGCCTAATCAGTTAAACGCGAGTTGTTCTATCGGAAAAATGTTCACTAACAAACGAAAGTATCTCTAGGTTCGCGAAAAAGTCGAAATTATCGGCGTCAAAAAGTCTATAAAAAGTTTTCACAATCGTCTTCTACAGTTTCATAGCTCTGGAAAGATAAGGATGTTTATTTAGCTGCTCTTGAAAATAACATCACACAGTTAAAAAAATTGTGAAAAAAGTGAATCCCGGATATACGAGTCCCGGCTATAAGGAGCAAATTTAGTTGGTCCCGTCGCGTTCGTTATAACTGAGTTCGACTGTATATAATGAATTTTTTTGTCAAGATGTCATGGAGGGATAAGCAGGGGGACAGTTTTACGGCCTGCAGGCAGCCTGGCCTGTAAAAGGCAATAAATCTCCAGGGGGCTCCTGCAATTTTTGTATTTTTGGGGTTTTTAAATTCTTTAAAATTCCTCCTTGGGATTTTAATGGGCCCCTATAAAGCATTTTGCCATAATCCCTGAACTCTAGTTGGGACAATAGTTTTATTGCCCATTGTCAAAAAAGGTTAGTGTAACGGACAGGATGAATGATAGCCCTGAAAAGAGCCTCCTCAAAGAAGATGACATTGCCAAGTTCCATGGCTCGCTGCGGACACCGATCAAGGTGGACCTGTGACGTCATCTTATTCACGGGCGACCGGGCAGGACGCCGGTGCGTCATCACCACCCTGAGGACCGTAAAGACGGGTCCTATGCTTTGATAAATTTGTGAACAAATTTATGTATGAAAATTTATGAAAATAAAATAGTTGTGACATGTTTAAATTATTACATATTATTGTAAGAACCTAAATATTGACATATATGAATGTACTTTGTCACATGTTTATTTTCAATAAACGAGAAAATCGCTGTTGCGATAGACCGGGGTGGTGAGTGTAGCCAACTGTATGGCATAAAGACAGATATAAGAAATATTATTGAATATTTCCGAGTGACGGCCAACTGTATGGCGGAAAGACAGATACAGGAAATATTATTTCCTACGGCTAACTGTATGGCCTGACAGACAGAATTACGAAATATTGTTTAATATTTCTACATATGTATCCGAGGACAGAGAGTTGGTATGCGAAGGAAAAACGGGCTGCAGACCGATTGTTTCCGATAAGTCGCGAAGCCATATCTTGTCAGATCTCGGAGAAATCTACATATAACTAACAGTGTTTTATAGGCCTAGCGACGGGGCTCATCACTAATAAGGTCCCGGGCGCGACAGCCACCGAAAAACGGTATTTGTACCAACAAATACGAGAATTTTCGACCCAAAATTGATTTTCTTATATTTACGAAAAACGAGGGTTTTTTCAATGAAATTGGTATCAAACCATAATATTTTTGCTAAACAAAGCCATTTAGACTAAAATCTGAAAGAAAATCATGTAAATAAAAAAGTAAAATTTTTCACATTTTTTACGTAACCACTATCAGCAGTGGTCCAATGTCGATAAGGGTCATTTTTCAGTCAAAACTTTGAAACTGTCTTACAGACGCTACAACAGCCGGATCAACTTAAAATATTTTTTGTTGAATTCCTTGCATAAGAATCTACCCATTTTACATGTTTTTACATACCTACCTTGTCAGGGGCGCACCTGAAAAATAAATGAAAATTAATTTTTTGCGACCCACTTTGAAATATTTATAAATGACTGAAATTTTATTGTACATAACTAAAACTGATATCAAAAGTTACACCCATGTGGGCTCTTTATAAACTGCATTAACAAACATGTATAAACCATAGTTAACAAATTTTATAAATTTAATTGTGAAATTTTCCTGAGCAAATACCGCTGCGATCGGTATATATTTTTTGATAAAAAATTAACTTCGGTCTTGCGGGTCCAGGCAATCACGTCATGCTATAAGCAAGACATAGCACCATGTAAATGACGTGATGAAAACCCCGGGGGGGTGGCGTAAAAATTCTAAATAATTTTTGAATTCTGTAAATAAAACTTTCCGAGCTATTTTTTAGACAATTTCGCGTGCGCGAACGCGCGATAAAAACTCTCTGTGATTGGCTCCCGGAAATAAGCCGGGAGGTATTAAATTTGTGTATAAATTAAACTTCCGTCGGCGTACAGATTCATTCCGTTCTGTGCTTTATACGCCGTCTGGACCACTTCTTCTGACTTTTACTCAACACCTCTGACCTCTGCTCTACCTACTGTTTTTGGATTTTGGAACTTCGACTGGACTACTTGCAACCGGATAATTCACTTTTGTGAATATTTAGAACAACCACCGTCAGCGGGTTTACGATTACCGCTGTACAGTCTTGGTCTGTTCTACGAGTCAAGTACGGGAGACCTGCGCATCATATCTTCGCGTATTCTGTACGGAACAGTTAGAATGAGGGGCATGTAGAAATAAACTTACCTTGATAAGAGGACAAACAAAAGAAAAGTTTTTTAAAGACAAAATAAGGAGAACTGGACAAAATAACAAGGATTACTGGAGTGTCATTAATGATATCACCAATAAAAGCAAAACAAAAGCGGATATCAAAAAAATTTCGTTTGATAATCTATCCATTGATGCTGAAAAAAATCCCAAACTATGTGCTAACGTATTCAACAATTATTTTGCTAATGTTGGTAAAAACCTAGCGGAAAAAATCAGCAATACCCAGGATATGATAGACGACGATGGGGAAACTGTTGGTAATCTTTTCTCAAATTTCAAAACAATAACCGATACTGAGGTTGAAGAAGTCATAAAGGAGTTAAGAACAACCGCAAGTCCTGGGTACGACAATGTCACCGTGAAGATCATTAAATCCATGAGCAAACTACTCAGCAGACCAATTGCTCATATAATTAACATCAGTCTACAGACAGGAATATTTCCAACTAATTATAAGAAAACTATAGTTATACCAATTTTCAAATCTGGAGATCAGGAGGAAATAAATTATAGACCAATATCGCTTACATCAAACATAGCAAAGATCTTTGAAAAAGTTGTTAAAAAACAACTTAATAGCTATATCCAAAGCAAAAATATATTAAATCCGCAACAATTTGGCTTTAGAGATAATTTAGGCACTCAGGATGCAATTGCCAAACTAACATCTATTATTTATCATACTCTCGGTAGTGGAGAAAAATGTCTGGGAATTTTTGTGGACTTGAGAAAGGCATTTGATAGCATATCACATTCAAAACTTGTTTCAAAATTAAAACAAATAGGAATAAGCGGAATGGTATTATCCTGGTTCCAGAGCTATCTTAAAGAACGAAGCCAGATGGTGAGAATCGGACGTAAGCTAAGTGGATCACTAACTACATCTTTTGGTATTCCGCAGGGAACAGTCATAGGTCCAATACTATTTATAATTTATGTTAACAACATGTTCAAATTACCTTTAAAAGGAGAAATTGTGTCTTATGCAGATGATACTGCATTAATTATAAAAGGAAAGACATGGGGTGATGTAAATATAAAAGCAAACAGAGCTGCTAACATTTTGAAATCATGGTTTGACAAAAACTTTTTGTCTTTAAATGCAGAAAAAACTGTATATATCCCGTTTTCTATTACCAAAAAGGATTCACCTGAACATATTCATATAAAGATCCACTCCAATCAATGTGATGATAACAAAAATTGTAATAATGAAGATTGTCTGTTTTTGTCTGGTAAGAGTAGTATCAAATACTTGGGTGTCATAATTGACAGCAATTTAAAATGGAAAGAGCAAATATGTTCCACAGTCACTAGGATGAGAAAGCTCATATACCTATTCATAAGGCTACGAAATATCTTATCAATAAACATGCTTAAGATGGTATACTTTGCATTTGCCCAGTCCATACTGCAGTATGGTATAGTTGGCTGGGGTGGAACCTTTAAGTCTAATATACTACCAGTGGAAATAGTTCAGAGAGTAATTATTAAAGTGACTTTGAGGAAACCCTCAATATTCCCAACAAGGGAACTTTTCAACATTTTTAACGTCCCAAATATTAATCGAATCTATAAAAAAATTGCGATACTTCAAATACACAAAATGTATATCAATAATAGAACATTTGGATGTTTTAGTAATAGACCGAGATCAGCTGGAAATATTTTGATACCTAAATGTAATACTAGCATAGCCCAACACCATTTCTCTTATCAAGGAATATCATTCTTTAATGCTCTTCCCAATGAAATGAAGACGGAAAAAAATTATAGAAAATTCAAGACTAAATTGAAAAATCTTCTACAAAAAACCATCACAATAACGCAATGAAAAAATCTTATCAAAAACAATCTATATATACTTTTAACTGTTATTACAATACCTTCTTAATTATTAATTTTTATAACTTAATTTATTGTATCCTTGTGTATACCTTATCTACTTATTCTAATGTCTTAATTTTTATAACTTAATCTAATGTTTCTTTTTCTATATCTTACTTATTTAATCTAATGTCTTACACTAACGATTTCATTACTAATAGATATATACATGTATGACAATGCCCCCACTTTTAAACACGAGAATAAATTCTCATTTAAAAGTGGGTAAGCGTGTAATATAAATGTGTATTAATTAAATTATATTGAATACTCTTAAGTTTGTACATTTTACCAAATAAATTAAATAAAAAAAAAATAAAAAAAATGTGTATTGTTTTCTAAAATCACATAAAAATATTACATCAAATTTTTCATACAGATTGTACTTAAATCGAAATATTCCAATATGTATAACGAAAAAAAAAGTTTGTTCAAACAAAATAATAATATTGCGCAGATTTTTTTCGCGCAAACACGCGATGGGGAATAACCCCGCAAGCCGCCGAGTCGCAGGGCACAAAGTCGCGCGCATCGTACATGTGTACGGCCACTTTGAACTGTGAACGCCTCTACAATCATTTATTACGTGCAATATTATCAGAATTTTTCATTTTCACTATTACCATCAACTTTTATCACTTTTCATATTATATTATATTGAATATTTACATTGATTGCACTGTGTACGACATTTTCGAAGGTCAAAACTACCAGCGCGGCGCGCCGTTTGCGTCATTTTCTGTCACCAGAATTATCATCAGAGATTCTTATTTTGAGTCAAATAACTGAGTTAATTAAATACAAAACTAAACAAGGGAAAATAAATGATATAATTTTAAGATATCAATGTTTTACTGTACGCGTTTTACGGCATACGTACCTATGTAATTTATGTGATTATTAATTTTAGAAAAAAAATGTTAGATTCCTCAGGGACATTAGTTTTAAATACTCGTAACTTCCTTTGATTGCTAAATGTCTTATTTCGTAGCATCCATATAAACCGACAATGGGTACTTATTCAAAACCATTTGCGATCTCTTTTAAGGCCGCGGTACTTTTTTTTTGCTATATGTGGGAATTCGTTATAACGAAATTTATATTTTTCGGTCCCTTGGATTTCGCAATAACGAGGTTTTACTGTAGTGGGTAACTACAGTAAAATATATAAATATATAACTAGGTTAGGTTAGCTTAAGTGAGTCAAATTTTGTTCATTATTTTTTTAGTACTAGCTCGTGGGTCACTAAGTTAGTAGCGCCACTTGGAAATGGGGAGGGGAGAATGGTTAAAAATTACTTTTTTTGGTTCTTTTTTTTGGTTCTCAAATTTTTTATCAGGATTTTAAAATCCTTTAATAAGTTTAAGTTTCCTTTTATACTTAAAAGATACGTTATGTTTTAGGTTATAAAAAATATGTTTATAAAAATCAACATGCGGGTCATTTAAAAAACCTTCGTGGGTCAGTGTCCGCGGGTTCGCCATCGCAGTAATATATTTTATACATTTTTTTTATGGTGATGTCCAGTTATAAAAAATATTAAATATTTATCTGATATTTCGTAAATTTCATTCAGTGAATTATTCTTTATATATGTTACAGCGAATTTGCATTTTTAGTGAGACTATACTTTCACTAGCAAAAATGTACTTTTCCCGGTCGGGCAGAGTGGGGGCAGTGAAAACATCTAAATCAACGAATTCTCAGATTCACTACACATAATCCGTGAAAATACGTTACTCAAAGCATAGACAATATATCGGTGAAACCATCAATTTGTACACGTAATTCTTAAAGCGTAGAAAGTATAAAGGCAGCACTACACTAGGCGATTTTTATTCATTTTGCGGTCCTATTTTAACTCCTAAATTAAAATAGGACAGCGGCACCGCAAAACGAATACGAATCGCGAAGTAAGGTGTCGGCTGAAAGATCGCGCACTCGGGTTTTTTATGATATCTGACGACTGCCGGAACAAAACGAGGTTATGTCACCATGTAAATATTGGGGGGTTAAGGGAAAATTTTTATTAATGAATATGTATTTTGTCAATTAAGTTTATTAAATATGTTTTTTTTATAACAATACAACAAAAGTTTATTTCTTACAAATATAGAAACATAAATAAACATACACCCGGTATTATTAATTTTAAATGAACCTTTAAAAGTGCGTCAAGTAACAAACACTCGATGCGAAAAATACAAAAATCAAAGAGATTCTAAGTCATCATTTACGTTTGAATTCATTCAGATTCTTCCGCATTTCCAATTTTCTATCTTTTTATCAAAAATGTGTCTAATGTCGTTTGCGTTTCTTGTTTGCGCACGTGTAAGCACGGATGGTAGACGTACAACATAAAGTGCGCGGTTTTTAAGTTCGCAAACTTACTCGGCTCGACGTCGGTGACAGACGTGAAGCTTGCTCGCACCGTATCATTTTTATGAGTTTAATCGACTGTCTTTTGAATTATAAGATGATCAGAATTTCGTAAGTGTTCGCGATTAAAATTTTAAAAATATATTGCGTTTTAGTTACCTACCTAAACTAATCATTGAATATCATAGACCAGTCCAGAAGTGTGACAGTTCGAGAAACAGAACTATCGCCACAG
Source organism: Agrypnia vestita (assembly GCA_016648135.1). NCBI lineage: Eukaryota > Metazoa > Arthropoda > Insecta > Trichoptera > Phryganeidae > Agrypnia > Agrypnia vestita. The sequence goes on along the minus strand of JADDOH010002058.1, from coordinate 11,045 downwards.
AATAGAGAATATGCTATCGCTCAAAGGATAAAAATTAGAAATACTGTCGCTTTGTGATGACTTTGGACTAGACTAGTGTAGAATGAGACACAAAACGCAAAATAAATTTTGAAAAACAAGGTCCATGTGCCATTAGAATCTTGTTATAAAATCATATAATGAAGAATTGGTGCAGACGAAACTTTCAACACTTCAAAATGACTATTTTAATAATATCCGTTACCTACATAATGTTGATTTGCACAGAAGAAATTAATAATGCAGTAAGAACCTTGTTCACGCAATGACTTATTAAATTGTTATTCAAGGCCCGGTTGTTTCAATTTGGATAAATAAAAGTTCGTTTAAAAGCATAGATTTTTACGGAAACGGATTTCAGACTTGTCAAATTTAATTTTTGACAGTTCGGAAACCAATAAATTCACTAGTAAGTGCAAGTTAAAATATTGTATTCATTTCTATTGGTGAAAAACTCTTTGAATATGATAAGAATGACCTTGAATATACTTTCTCTAAAATGCCAGTGAATGATGGACTCACTAGAAAATCAGATTCACTGTAACATATATATATGAGAGACTCATCCTAATTAGCAGTATTTTACTGTTTGCATTTTGAATTAATATTTTATTGTTTTGTCTTCAGTATGACCGTGGAGCCGGGGTGTTTGCCGCCGACACTGGGTGCTCTGGGATTCCCCGCACATCCTGCCTTGCCCTTGCCCCTCCCCCTCATGGGATACAAACCTAACCCGCAATCTGGTAAGCTCACCTCTCTTGAAAAACCCTAACCTTTGTTTTTACTTTGAAAAGTGCAGTCAGAGATGTGGCGGCTTAGACCCATCCAAAAAAGGTAAGTCTTTTAAAATATATAAAATAAATAGTTTAACCAGGCAATGCTGGTTGTGTCAACTTGGATTATAGTTGGTTTACTTGAAAATCTTGTTTCAGCCAGTTTGCGCGTGTGCACATGTCAAAATCAATTTTATTCAGTGTTTTGACATTCAATGTCGGAATGTAAAATATCATATATGATGCCACAGATTTTTCTGACGATCAACTGATTATATAGTACGTATATCCTTAACAGGAAAAGTTTTTACTTAGTCCTCGAACAATATTTTTTTGTCCGAAAAGATGGATTTTGCCACAATGTAAATAAATTTTGCAGTTAGGCATTATTAACTGTAATTTAGTTTTCTACTCCTTATCATATGCCAGGTTTTGATAACTTTATATTTATATGCCACAGGACAGATGGGCAAGTGGCTGGATATGTAATGCACTAAATTTCTTGGTGCATAACCTGGTACTATGGCCGGGTGCAATATGTTTAAATTGCTACGAGCTTGTAAATTTTGAAACAATTATGAAAAAGTTAAGTATAATGTCTTGGTAAAAAAAATATGGTTTCGTATTTTCCACGATTCTGTGACATGTGAATAAAATCATACGAAACCATGATGACATCTTAAAATAAGGCTGCCACACTCGAACACTGAGGCTAATCAGAGGAATCTCACTTTGCGCGCACTGCCCGCCAAATGCTCAACTAGAGCATGTACTCGCGCCTTGGCCTTAATTCAATTATTTTGCTTGACTGCCGGTGAATAGTTGAGTCGTTGAAATAATTTTTAAATTAATTTATTTTTAGGTCTCCAGCAGGCTCTGCACCTACAGGCCGTCCTTGCGCACCACCAGCAGCAACAGCAGCAGATGGCCGCGCAGCTCTTGCTGGCCGCTCCGCCCCGTATGCCTCCCCCCCTCATGCAGGTAATCTGCCCTGCTTTCTACGCTGTAATTATTTCTCCGCGGCCGCGTTTCGAATTTGAAAAATGTGATTTTTTCCCAGTAGAGAAATCCCGTGGTGACCTGTCGTTCCATTTTCAACTCGAAAACATTGCCGATTATAGCTTAAATGAACAATCAAAATATTAGTTTTTTTGCTGTCAAAATCGTACAGGAAAGTTGTAGATGGCGCCCCGAACGCGTGTTGTTCAATCGAAATTCAAATATTCTGTCATTCAAGGTCACGCATAAAGTGCGCGGGAAATACGATTTAAATATATATGATACGTTTTGCGATATTTGTCGGTTTTTGTTGATTTATGATTCAATTGAATACTAACAGTGGTTTATTAACAAAAGTACACACAATTATGTTGCATTTATTTGAAATATGTGTGTGTGTACGTGAAAGTGTATCATATTTATGTGATATGAGTGCGATGTTCCGTTGTGTGCCGTGCAACAAATTTACCACACAGAAGAAGATTACTAGGTAGGCATCAAATAATAATAGTAATGTTGTCTCTAATAACAAATAAAAAACATTATCGGAATTGAAAAAAAGATTTTTTTACTTAAACGATAAAAAAATCATTGCATTTCGACACTTACGATAAAATAATATGAATGAATGTTTTTTTTAATATACACATATTTTCATGATTTTTTCGTAAAAAGAAAAATCACAAGAAATTCAGAAAATCTCTGGCCCTAGCCTATTTGATTTGGAATTTTTCTGGCCCTAGACTGGTTGAAATAATTCAGCAGATGTTTAGTTACCTCGTAGTGTGAATTTTGTGTATGATTTGTGTATGTATATAAATGAAATTAAGGCTGCGTATTTACGGGTAGATCAATCAATGCCCATCTGTCGAAGCATGATCTCCCGGCACATTTTATGTGTGGTGCATAAATGTGTGTTACAACAGATAGATGTGAATGAATGGTGAAATAGATATACAGGATGACCAGAAATACTCGCGATTGGTCAAATGTTGAGTTTATTGCATGTAGAAGTTACAATGGAATACTTTGCAGAATACAAAGAATATTACGACTGTCTCAAGCGGCGAAGGAAGAGTACTCGTGGTACTGGCGTGCTGCCTGCCTGTACCTCGCCTATTGTATCGGGCTTCTGATAGGTTGTTAGCCTCAAGCGCGTCCTGGTCCATTTGTACACTCGAGGGACTAGAGTTCGGGTAGGCCCAGATACCCCACAATAATATTAGTATTTATTTTATATAATATACATCAAAAACTTTTTAAACAAAACTCCAGATTGCAATAACTGGTTTGCATAATGATGGCAGTATCACTTCGTTATCAAATAAACCGGTCTTTTTAACGAACATCCAGCCATTACAGAGAGGTCTGACATTACAATCCAAATATGTATGTGTAATAAATATTGATATACCTACATATTTTCATTTAAGTTTTGCTGTTTATTACAAGTTTTGTGCTGTTTATTACAAGTTTTGCTGTTTTAATAACAAGTATTTATGAATCCCTTATACTCCACATTCCTTTCACTCAACTAATTAGACCACATAGATTCATGATTACTTTCCAAAGGTCTCATCTAAAAATGCAAAAGTGGTAAATGTAAATTAATTAAGTGATTACATGGATATAAATAAATACGTCTTGGTATATTTGAGTGTTGGGATAGTAATCCTCGAATAAGATAGACTGCGTAAATCTACATCTTGTCTATTTTGAGTGTTGGGGTAACCAACCACCAAAATATCAATGTTGTTATTTTCAGAAAGGTCGGTTAACCACAATATTAAGATCACAACAACACATCATCAGCCTTGATGATGGACCCTGCAATGGCATAAAAAATGTCAGCCAGAAAGGTCGTAAAAACTCGGCAGAATACCCCAGAAAACTTAAACCAGAAGATTCCGTCATATCAATCTGTCTTACACCTTTTGTGGATCCACAAAGGCACAAATAAGTTTTTGATCCTTTGCCAAAGAATTTTCTGTCATCTGGTGTAGTGCGAAAATCTGATGCATGCATCTTTCGCTCACAAGAGCTCCTTGTGTATCTCAAAATTTTTCTTTTGTTATCATCGTCACGTCCTTAAGGAATCTAACACATTTCTATATGATCAATAGTTTTGCGCAGTAAAACAGTTCTCTTAACATAATAATTGTTTTTTAGTTCTTTTGTTTATTTTACTTAATTATTTGAATTATTGGTAACCAGATTTTCCACTGATTTGGGAAAGATTTTTCTGCGGACACATTTTCCAGACAAAAATACTTTTGATTAGATAAGTTTAGGTTAGGTAAGGTAATATTTTTCACTGTGCGAAATAATCAATGTCCGCAAAAATCCTGCCACAAAAATCACTGAAACAAATTATATCATATGATAATTTGATTTCATTAAAAAATGGTTTGTTTGGTGGAAGAGACTAACTAAATCTACGCTTCCTTTTATATTTTACTACTGTGGCCGGCCCTAGGTGGGAAAACGCATCCATTGTAATTCACGCGTAATTCTGGCAAATCATATTGCAGTCATCTTGAACCACCTTTACTTACAAAGTAATTTTTTTGTCGTACTTTTAACATCCATGTTAATATTTCCATCCATGTCAATATTTTTATCTTTCACAGCAACAGTTACCCATCCAACAGCAACAATTACGTCCGGATGATCCAATGGAAATCGAAAACACAGAAGACGTCCCATCTCAGGTAGATTCAAAAACCAGAGCTCCATTATCCAGGGAAGAAATCCAGATGACGGAGAAATATAAAAACATGGTGTCCCTCCCTCCGCCATCCTTCAACGTACCTCCGCCATCGATGCTGGGCAAGCCCCCGCCAACTTCTTCCATCCCGCCTCCCAATAGCTTAATACCCCCGCCCAGCAATTCGATGCCACCTCACAACAGCTCCATTCCCCTGCCCAACACAAAGATCCCACCGCCTGTCACCTCGCAACCGCCGCCCAGTCTGGGCCAGCTGATGCCTGACCAGCAGAACAGTCAGCAGGGAGACGGCAGAGATAGAAACAATAAAAGGGACCGAGACAGCGGGAGAAGAGACAGGGACAGGAGGGATAGAGACCGAGATAGTGGAAGGAGAGACAGGTGAGTGCGTGATTAATATTTTTGTATTTATGTACTCGCTTGTTTTAATTTATTGTAATTGAATCGCGACTGAGAAGAATTCACAAACATTGCAAAAACTATTTTAATATACAGATTAGGTATAGGAAAGCCAATCCCCGGATCCCGGCTTAGTTGGCAGTATTTATGAGTGGTGGAATTATTACGTACATATGTTTAATCCGGAGACTAATATTTACGAGATTAATATTTTGGATTAATGATGTGGTACCAAAATTAGATCAGGACTAAATGTTGAAACACTCAATGATTTTCTATCATTGAGTGTTTCAACATTTAGCACAATTATAAGATTCTGATTTGTCATTCTTATTAAAAAATTTTCTCTTTCTTCTTTTTTTTTCTTTCTTTTTCTTCTTTCTTTTTCTTCTTCTTTTTTTTAGATTCTTTTTTTACTTGATTGTGCTTACATTTTTTTCATTGTATTTAAATAATTTACTTCATTGTATCTTACATAATTTATATTTCTGTTTTCTTGCCTTTTTTGACTAACTACACTAAATTTACACAATTCTATTACAGTAGAATCTCGTTATAACGAACCCCGTTTTACCGAAAAATGACATATATTGAATTTTTTTTCAAAATTAATCCTCTACAATCAATTTTTTATACAAAAATGCACTTATATAGAGAAATTTCGTTAAAATGTATAAAGAAATAATTTTAGTTCCATGCGAAAACACGTCCATAAATTTACGTAAATATATAACAAATTTTTTGTCAAGATGAAAATATTATTGGTTGTCATGGAGCGAAAGGCGACAGGGGATAGTTTTACAGTGACCCATTGTAAAAAGCAATATAATTCCGACGCCTGCGACTCCTGCAATCTTTGTATATTTGGTGTTTTTAAATTGAGGTCTTTAAAATTTCTCCTTGAGATCATAAATCTAAATAGATCAAAGCAGTTTATCATAATCACCACGAAGTCCAGTTGGGACATTAGTTTTATTTCTGATCACGTAAATATATTACAAAAAAATTTCATATAAATTATACATGTATCGAAATATATTAATATTTATAATGAAAAAAATTTGTTGAAACAGAATAATAATATTGCGCATTGTTTCTTGCGCGAACATAAACTAAACAGCGAAAATCTCGCCGCCGCGCTGTCGGCGGGGCACAGCCGCAGCGCAACTGTGTCGCCTGCGGAGTTCAAGTCGGCCGCTTTGAACACCTCTACGATCATTTATTACGCAATATTATCAGAAAAAATCTTTTTTCGTTTTCACTATTATCATCAACTCATCAATTCATCACTTTTTAGGTTATAACTGAACGTTTACATTGATTGGATTATTTACATACGTACGTCGTTTTCGAAGGCCAGAACTACCGGCGCGGGGATTTCACGGTTTTTAAGATGCGTTATTGCGTTGATTCAAAATATCATGCGAGATACATACATATTTTGAGTCAAATAGTGGAGTTAAAATAAATACAAAACTAAATAAGGGAAAATAAATTATATTTTTAAGAGACACATATTTCACCACACACGAGAATTTGCTTCAAAGTACGAAATTTATGTGACCACTCATTTTAAAAGTGTCAGATTCCTCAGGGACATTGTTAGTTTTAAATAACTTTCTTTATCTTCAAGTTTGTGTTAACTGGGGTATTATGCCGTGTTATTACGACCTTTCGGGCCGACGTTTCGGATCCCATTGCAGGGTCCATCATCAGGGCTGATGTGTTGTCTTGAAAGTTGGTGTTGTGGTTAAGTATCAGCTTGCAATACCGTGCCGAAGTCATGATGTGTTTGTATTGTGTTGTATGTATGATTCATCTGTTGTCTGATCACTATCTCTGCGGAATCTGCGACGAGAATGACTTTGAAGCGCCGGATACCAAGATGTTTTTAATTTGAGACCATCATCTCTATTAATATTTATCGGGTGCTTGTAAATTTCTAGTGCTTCCTTGATAAGACGCGCATGGTGACTCTTAGGCTTTCCAAGGATTTTCGGTTCGAATGCAAAATGATGGCCGGTATCCAGAAAATGTTCAGCCAGTGCTGATTTTTCTGGATGACCGAGTTTGCATGCCCGTTTGTGCTCGTTGACCCTTTTGGAAATGGTACGCGCCGTTTGCCCCACGTATACTTTATCGCAGTCTTGACAATCGAGTCTATACACACCGTCCGTTTCTAAGCTATCTCGATCCTTTGCTGATCTCAACATATCTTTAATTTTGAAGTTGGCACCAAAAACTGTCTTAATGTCTCTTTTCTTGAGAGCTCTGGCAATTCTGTCTGTAACGCTTTGGACAAAAGGCAGAAAGGCGATGCCTTTGCACTCAGGTTCTGTATGTTTTTCAGGGCGAACAGACCTCGTACTTATGACGCGTTGTATCTGTCGCTTCTGGTAACCATTGCCTTCCAGTGCGTCGCTGAGTGTTATCATTTCCTCCTGTAGATATTCATCTTGGCATATCCTTTTGGCCCTCGTGGCCAAAGTGTTGATGAGACCTCTTTTTTTGAGCAGGATGATGGTGGGAGTTCGCATGTAGATAACGGTTGGTATGTGTAGGCTTCCTATACACTCTGTGTCCGAAACTCCCATCGGCTTTCTTTTTTATTTGAACATCAAGAAAAGGCAGCACGTTGTCTTTCTCTATCTCCATGGTGAACTTCAGGTTCTTATGTAGTGAATTAAGGTGTCCCAAAAAATCACCTAGTTTGTCTTCACCATGCGGCCAGATTGCAAACACGTCATCGACGTATCTCCACCAGACCTTCGGAGTAAAGAGTGCTGTGTCCAGTGCTGTTTCTTCGAATTTTTTCCATAAAAAAGTTAGCAATCACCGGAGAAAGTGGATTACCCATCGCTACGCCTTCCACTTGTTGGAAGAGCTCACCTTGGAAAGAAAAGTATCCACTCGTCAGGCAGTGCTCAAACAGTGCGCAGATGTCTTCATCATAAATTTCTTCCAACAGACTCAAAGCGTCGTCCACAGGCACATTAGTGAAGAGGGATATGACGTCAAAACTGACTAGTATATCACCCCTTTCACACTTTATTTCTTTTAGCATATTGACGAAGTGTGCTGAGTCTTTCACCCATGAGGACGTCTTCCCCGTCTGCATCTGTAGGAGACCGGCCAAATATTGTGACAGCCTGTATGTTGGCGCTCCTATTGCGCTCACAATTGGTCTTAGTGGCACTCCATCCTTATGTATTTTGGGAAGCCCGTAGATTGCTGGTGTTTTTGACGCTTGCACAAATAGTTTGAAATGCAAATCGGCTGGAATACAAACACATCATGACTTCGGCACGGTATTGCAAGCTGATACTTAACCACAACACCAACTTTCAAGACAACACATCAGCCCTGATGATGGACCCTGCAATGGGATCCGAAACGTCGGCCCGAAAGGTCGTAATAACACGGCATAATACCCCAGTTAACACAAACTTGAAGATTCTGAGTGGCCGTGAAAACCTAAGAACATTCATAACTTTCTTTGTTTGCTGAATGCCTTATTATGTTAGCATCTATATGAATTGACAATGGGGTCTCATTCAAAAACATTTGCGACCTTTTTTAAGGCCGGTACTTTTTTTTCTATGACGCGAAATATACATATTAGGAAAAAAAAAATCGTTATATATAGGAATTTTTAATAACGAAATTTTATTTTTCGGTCCCTTGGATTTCGCAATAACGAGGTTTTACTGTATATGTATTTGTACCTTTTAATTGTATATCTGTCTTATGTTATTTTTTAAAATTAATATTTTGTATATTTGTAAAATCCCATAAGGGCGTGAAATAAATAAAATAAATAAAAATAAACTAAGTAACTATCACGCCGATTCTCCGCAGGGGTAGGCAGAGACGATAGAATGCCATATTATTTTTAATAAATTTAATATTCATGAGAAAACTAACACATTCTCATCCTGAGATAAATAAAATCAAATCCAAAAATATTGTGATTTTGTCTCCAGATTGGATTCACTAGTCTAAAGATCAAAGTTGTGATCTTTTTAATTTTTCTACACCTCGAAATCATCTTGATACTGAATTTAGTCCATCTTCAGAACAGAGTTCTATTTCAAATGTGCAAAAATCTCGATAACGTCTATATAGAACTGAAAAAAGAAAAGTAAGAAGCAATAGAACACATATAGTATTAGATAGAATAAATATAAATCCAAAATGTTACGCTAATACAGCCTCGGATGCTGAGTGAAATTATAGGTTTCAAAAACACCTGTCAACGCATTAAAAACATACAATAACATTTTGTTTTGTCATTTTTGTCAATTTGACGAAGGATGGTGCTGTAGGGTGATCCGCCATATTCTTGTAATTTTTCCGCTTTGAATTAAAAACGATAACTTTCTAGCAGGCATGACCGAGATAGGGACCGGGACCGTGAGAGGGCTGATCGTCCAGAGCGAGCCGATCGATCAGACCGACCCGATCGAACTGATCGTCCTGACCGACCCGATCGAGCTGATCGCCTCGACCGCCCTGAACGGGTAGAACGGGCAGACAGGGGGGATCGGGATCGAGACCGGGATAGGGGAGATAGGGACCGAGACAGGGAGCGAGGTGACAGGGACAGGAACAACAGAGAAAGGGGCAACAGATGGACTGTCAGGGGGGATCCAAGGTAAGGATTAATTTATTCATAAGCTGGAAACATGATTATGTTTATTGTTAGATAGTTTGGCAGGCATGTGCATTCAAATAAGCTATACAAAATAAATTATGCAGATATTGTTTATAATCTGTCAACAGCAGGTGAAGCAGGTCGGTCCATGTTAGCGAACTTCCGCAAGTTCTTCCTCGAGGTTCCAAGTAGTTCCTTGGACTACCATTTTTCTTTTTAATTGTCATTTTTCAAAATGATACATCATTTATCGAATATCATTAGTGATGCAACGAATATTCGTATTCGCCGAATATCATCACGAATATTAAAAACTATTTATAACTGAACGCAACTCAAATTACGGTTTGGCTGTGCACTTTGTATCCGAACACACCTACGCACGCTATTATCGGGGATTCCCTTAACATTTAATCAATGGATTTGTTGAGTTCTCAAGTTGTCTATTTTTACTTGTTTCACAGCATAACGTGAGTTCTTTCATCTAGTTTCATTGGGTTATTAATAAGGTTAGGTGCTCATTTCATTTAGTTTTTGTTTTGTAATACGTATTGTTCGTTCCATTTTATTTCCATTGTGTGTAAAAGTGTTAACTCTTATAAAATAATTTCAAATTAAATCTAATAATATGATCTCTCGTAAGTGTGAAAAAAAAAGTATTATTTTCGACCGCTGGGAATATACAAACGGATAAAAGAAATGTTGCGCTTTTTGAAAAAAATTTGCCGGTGGTAAATTTTAATTATTAAATCTCCCAGTAAAAAAAGAACAGTGGTGTATTATTTATTACCTTGTTGAATTATTCGTATTCGCCGAATCGTAGGCTTGAAATTTGTGAAAGTAGTATTCATTGCATCGCTAATTATCATTACAGATGAAATGATTTGCAAGAGAATTGCAGAAGTATGTATTTTAAATTCTACATGGAAAATAGTAAAAAGTAAACTCACACACACAAGCATTTTGACATGCAGTTGATCGTTCGGCTGCGTATGTCAATTGTTGGCGCATCGACCATAAATATATTGTCTCTCTTACTCTCACAACGTTTCACTCTAGCAATAAATCTGTCAAATTGAACACACTAGGATGTTAATACGATATTGGATAGAGACGAATTCTCAATCTCATCTTGAATGAACACAATCTTGAATGGAATACCTTGAATTTCAAACTCACAATGTAGATGTCTAGCCTTAATGCATTGAATACCACTGTTAAAACTGAGTATGTTGTAGGGCCGCCAGTCTCGAGCGATCCGAAGGTCCTGGTGGTGGTCTAGCAGCCGCGGCATCCGAACGCAGCCTTCAGGACCGATTATGGGAGATGGCCAACGGACCAGGTCAGAGACCCCACCGTCCAGACTCCCCTAAACATGTCAGGATCCATCCTAAAGAAGGTGAGAAAATCTCCCGTGAATCATTTTACAAATGCACATATACACACACTCTCAGTTTTCAGAGTCTGATTTGGA
>JADDOH010002057.1:0-169862 GCA_016648135.1 Agrypnia vestita | reverse complement strand
GAAAGGCCATATTGGAGGGCTTCAAAGACCCTTTCGTGCGAGAAGGTGCGGCCAAAATCCCTCCAAGCTTGGGATACTTGTTCAATAGGGAAGAGCTATCGGCGTATATCCTAAAGAACGGGGGGGCCAGGAGAAGGTGATGGTCTCGCCCGCAACCCGAAACCTGGCCCAACCGTCAACATCTCAGCCCCAGCCGTCAACTTCTCGTCGAGCTCCGAACCAGGGATACCTCCAGTCCCGTAAGCCCTTTCTGCCGGAGCCGAGGCACAGGGATCGAGGCTCAGGGAACCCGAACAGGAGACCTAACCGGAAGGCAGACCACGGCCGAAAACCCGCTGGTGACCGTAGCCGCAGAGGTAGAAGATGACGCGAGGCTGAACAACCAGTTCTGGGGAGGACGCTTGAGGAGGTTCCAAAGCACGTGGAAGGAGTTCGGGGCACCACCCATAGTGCTGAGAATCCTCAAGGGCGCGAGAATCCCCTTTGTGGCCAAACCTCCGTTAGTCTTCCCCACCAGGCAGCTGCTGAGCAGCTTCAGCACGAAGGAGTCTCGAGACATGTCGAGTCACATTCAGGCCCTGAAGATGTCAGGCGTGCTGGAAAGAGCAGATCATTCTCCGAGCTTCATCTCAAATCTGTTTCTAACTCCGAAGTCGGACAACTCCCTAAGGCCGATATTCAACCTGAAGGCGTTGAATGCCTTTGTGGAGGCGAAACCCCTCAAGCTGTTCAACCACCTTCGGGTCTCAGACTTCCTCCAGCCCAAAGATTGGTTGGTGAAGATCGACCTAACCCAGGCATACTTTCACCTACCAATAGCGGAATCGCACCGAAAGTTCCTGAGACTATACTACCAAGGGAACTTCTCCAGATGACCTGCCTGCCCTTTGGCCTGTCATCAGCCCCGAGAATGTTCGCAACGCTGTCAAACTGGCTAGCGGGACTCTTGCGGAAGAGAGGAATAAGGACCGTAGTCTACCTGGACGACTTCCTTCTGGCCAATCAGTCAAGGGACCTGCTAGCGACCCAGGCAGTAGAGACGGTCAATCTGTTCCAGCATCTGGGTTGGTGCATCAACCGCGACAAGTGTGTCCTTATACCTACCCAAAAGCTGGAGTTTCTGGGCATAACTTGGGACACCGAAGCCAACCAGAAATCCCTCTCGGACCGCAAGTGCTCTGGCCTTCGCCAAGTACTGCGCCGCCCGATCGAGGCCGGCAGTTGCTCCCCCAAGCAGGTTCTAGGCCTCTTGGGAAGCCAACCAGAAATCCCTCTCGGACCGCAAGTGCTCTGGCCTTCGCCAAGTACTGCGCCGCCCGATCGAGGCCGGCAGTTGCTCCCCCAAGCAGGTTCTAGGCCTCTTGGGGAGACTCAACTTCGCAAACTTCGCCACCCCTCGGGGTCGTTTGCATTGCCGAAGACTGCAGAGATTCAGCCGCCAGCTGCAGAGGCACGAGCCATCCAGACAAGTGGAGCTTCCTGCCGCGGTTCGGCAAGACCTAGAGTGGTGGTTGGAGGCCGTAGGGGAGTCCTGCCCAATACACGAAGCCCCCTTCTCCCACTTCCTGACTACAGACGCAGCGGACGCAGGTTGGGGCGGCCAGGTGGACGACAAGACGATATCAGGCCAGTGGTCCCCAGAGCAGATGCGGTGGCATTCCAACCAGAAAGAAGCCTTCGCTGTTTACGCAGTGATCAGGGATCACGCTTACCTGCTAAGAGGAACGAAGACCCTACTGCAGACAGACAACAAGACAGTAGTGACTTACATCAACAAGGAGGGGGGGACAAGATCATTGGGCCTTCTGAAGATAACTCGAGACCTCCTAGAGTTTATCGACCAGCAGGAAATATCTCTGACAGCGCAGTACATTCCAGGGAGATACAACGGAATTGCGGACCGACTCTCTCGCGGGACACCACTCCCGGAATGGCACCTCCTGGAACCAGCGACAGAGGAAATATTCCGAATATGGGGACGTCCTCAGATCGACCTCTTCGCATCGGCCACCGCCCATGTGGTGCCAAACTGTAGCAGTAGTGTCGCTAGACTCAACCGATTGCTCGGCCTCCTATCTCAACGCATTCAGTCAGCATTGGGATTACGAGCTGGCCTGGGTATTTCCGCCGCCGAATCTCGTCCCAAGAGTACTGGCGCACTTGAACCTGGCAAGAGGCACCTTTCTCCTAGTTGTGCCAAGATGGGAGAAGACATTCTGGAGGGCCGATCTCAAACAACGAGCAAAGGGAGGGCCAATAAGCGTAAGAGATCTGAAGAGCGTCCTGATCGATACGTCGACAGGGTTTCCCCCACCGAGGGTGTCGGACCTCCAACTGGAAGTTTGGAGAATAGCAGTGGGTGGGAACAGGCTATAGCGGATTGGAGCCAGGAGGAACAGCAGCTGTTCAGATCTGGCTGGAGAGGCTCAACGCTGAACACCTACAAGCCGGCCTGGGATAGGTGGCAGCGATGGTGTACCACGCATTCTGTCCAACCTCATAACCCTCCCCCTGCAACAGTGGCAAGATATCTGGCCAACCTGTTCATCCACGAAGGGCTAGCCCCTCGAACAATATTGGTCCACAAATCGGCAATCGTATCCTTCTGTGGCCCAGCTCTTGATGCAGATAAGATTAGCTCGAACTTCCTCGTCAGGCACGTCCTTAAAGCCATCTCGGTTTCTGGTGGATGCACTGAGAGACTCCCGATCTGGAACCCCCGAGTAGTGGGGGAGTGGCTACGTGAAAACCCGCCAAGGAACAGCCGGTATGACGTGTCAAGGAGGACGGCCATACTACTCATCATGGCATCTGGGCGAAGAGTCCAAGATCTGACACTTCTCAGAGTCACCCCGGACCGATTGATCGACAAAGGAGACTCCATCACGCTATGGCCAGCCTTTGGAGCGAAGACTGACACGGCAAGACACAAACAATCGGGATGGAGGTTGAGCGCATCGGATGAAAGGAACATCAACCCCTTGTTTTGGATCCGAAAGCTGGTCTCACTCTCACAGCCGAGACGAAAGCCGGACATGAAAGAACTATTTGTGACGACAGCAGGTGAAGTAAAGCCAGCTTCACGGACAATGATAGGTGGTTGGATCAAGTCAATCCTAAGAGAGGCTGGAGTGGAAGCAACGCCAGGAAGTGTTCGTTCTGCTGTGGCTTCGTTGAATTGGCTGGAAAACTACCCGATAGAGGAGATCTTGTCAAGGGGAAACTGGCAGAGTGAAATCACCTTCCGAAAATTCTACCAAAGAGAGATAGTAGATAACCCCAAGCAACAATGCCCCCAGAGCTCATTAGCGCCTCTCTTTACGCCAATATAGGCAGTCACATATAACGTCGAACCACTAGGTCACCAGGTGATAACAAACAGATCTCTCATAATGGATTCCAGGCGTCGAGACGGAACACAAAATAAAAGAATTTTACCTTCCATTAAAATTCCTATTTTGTTTCCCTCGACGCCTGGAATCCAGGTAATCCCTACCTGGTGCATTATGAGTCATATGAAAGAAAAAACCGTTGCGCGACGCAACCGGAAACAGGGATACCAGCGGGAGTAAATTGTCGCAAACAGGGAATCAGAGGGGGTAGGAACGCGTGAATAAGTGCCGAAACAGCAGGCTGTTCTCTCATAATGGATTCCAGGCGTCGAGGGAAACAAAATAGGAATTTTAATGGAAGGTAAAATTCTTTTATTATTACTAGTATTTCACATGTGATCTTACTTTCCTCCCTCTCGAATATCATAACTTTTAACATTTAGAATATTCTGAATGTAAAAAAAACTGGTCTAAAAAGGAATTTAAAAAAATTGAAATGATATTTCAGGCATATTCTAGCGTAATGCTAATAATTCGGAAGAATCTCATTACACATAATATGTATAAAGGATATTGCCTTAAAAAATTTCAATTAAAAAAATAGATATCTCATTAATGACAACTGTGGTTAATTAAGGAGAATGAAAAAGCTTTGGATGCCGGTCGCGCTAAGGATAATTACAACATTCATATGAAACGGGTTGTAAAACTTAATTATATACAACTTTTAAAATTTTTATAGATGTGGTATTCTATCATGGGTGGAATGGTGAACGTTATATTGTGTAAAGTGATCACTTAAGTCTACCGTATGATAGGTCGTAAGCCCTATCCATATTCCATACCTACTTTCCCATAAAAATATAATTTCGTCTCTCTGAAACATCTATAATATATCTCGATAACTTTCAACTTGTTGATATTCATAATTAGGTCACTTTCCTTGCATACATCAAAGTGCTGCTTACTAGACTCTGTAAGTCTTCTTTGCTATTAGCCTTTAATACTGCATCATCCACATACACTAAACAGCATACAATCATATAGCTCATTCTCGCTCCTATATTCAGTTCTCTAGTTCTTTCACACAATTATCCATACACAAGTTGAACAGCCATGGAGACATTTGGCATAGGTACTACATATTTCGAATAAATTTATTTATAATCACAGTACATAAGTTCCATGGCTACCTGCATTATCTGAGTTTTGAGTCTTGAGACTTGTTCGACTTGCATTATCTCGTTAATAGGGCTTCTGTTCTATTTTTTATCAAATAAAAAAGTTAGTCAGTTTGATGCGTGACATAATTTACTTTATTTTGAACAATTCTGGTAAATTTTGCGTTTTTAGTTCATGTATTAAGTATCTTTTGTTTTTTTTTAGCAGACTGCAATTTTTTCAAGCCAAATGTGGGCAAATATTAGATTTATCCAAGTTTAGTCTTTTTTAAAAAAAAATCTAAATTAATGAAAACATTAGGTACAGAAAAATGAAATGTCAATTTTAGTGAAGATTTCTAGTCTCTCTTCAAAAGATAATAGGGAAATTTTACATATTACAAATATCGATGAAAATATATGAAATAGATTCTTAAATAATTATTATATTCCGTGAATCAGTATGGATAATATGGAGTAATGTTGTCATTCATATTTTTTTATCATAAAAATCTTTAAAAATACGACTTTACTAAAATGCACATGATTGGTCCTGATATATCAAATTGTGCGTTTCTATAATGCCATAGTATTTGTATACCTGGGCACCATACAATTGTGATGCACATACTCTTACTAGTGAAATGAGGGTTTTTGGCGGGAGTTAAAAATGTTGATTTTCAAAATCATTTTTATACTCTTAATACATTTTTTTCATAGACGTATTTTCCAGATCAAAGTAAAGACTATTCTATTAAAAAAATGTGAAATTTCCCTATTTAAGTGAGGGTGTTGTGTGCATTAATACAAAACTCTAAAAAAATTGCATTTCTGCAGGTAGGTACCATATTATAATTTTCAAGATGAGTAGGTACTGTACGACATACATCATTTATTTAATATTTGAAATATTAACTGTAAAAATGGTATGATTGTGATAAAAGTAATAATTGTTAGATTATTTTTTACTGGTTAATATGTTTAAAGCTCACCACTGAGTATATAGTATACATATATAAATATTGACACTCAACACATATAAATGTTGCATTGGTTAGACAGTGATAAATAGAAGATTTTTTTGTGTAAATCTTTAAACTATTGCAATTATTCAATCACATGGTTTCGATAATATCGTTATAAATCTTTCGGTCCATATTCAATGTAATCCTTTATAAATTTTCAAAATATTTAATGTTCAAGTCTAATTTAAGAAGTATTTGCTGTTTAATGTAATGAATTTATTTACTCTTAAATTGCTACACGAGATATATTACACAAAATGGATCTTATATCTATTTCAAAACTTATTTCTACTCACATTGATTTGAATGTATAACATTAATTTGCACTCAGTGCAGGAACACAACATTCGGATGCTACAGGGGTGCTATACAATATTGCTGTGCAGGATGAATGACATTCTGGCCATGTTCTCCAAAGTTAAAACCTCGAATCAGATGTGTACTCTCCCACCTTTATAGTAATTGGCAAATCGTCCTCTTCTTCTTCCGCCATTGATGACAGACGCTTGTCTACTTCAGACTGAACTTCTTTAGATATTTTTTTTAGTTTTGATCTGAAACAAAAAAAATCTCTTTCAATATACCTAATGTTGACTGCATTCAACTGAGTATATATTTTATTTCTAATTATAAATTTTTTGTTTGTTTGATTGACTTAAAACAAAATGTACTTTGTTGTATGTATTTTATATTTTATTGATAGTCTGCGGTTGAATTATTTTGGTTTTCAGTAGTAATACAACGAATACTACTTTCACGAATACGAATACGAATATCAAGCCTACTATTCGGCGAATATGAATACGAATAATTCAACAAGATAATAAATCATACACCACTGTTCTTTTTTTACTAAGAGATTTAATATGTAATTAAAATTTACTACCGGCAAATTTTTGTTCAAAATGTGTAACATTTCTTTTATCCGTTTGTACATTCCCAGCGGTTGAAAATAAATATCACTTTTTTCACGCTTACGACAGGTCGTGTTATTAGATTTAATTTGAAATTATAATAAGGGTAAACATTTTTACACACAACGGAAATAAAATAGAACAAACAATACGTATTACAATACAAAAACTTCATGAAATGAGCATCTAATCTTATTAATAACCCAACAAAACCAGATGAAAGAACTTATGTTATGCTCTGAAACAAGTAACAATTGACAACTTGAGAACTCAACAAATCCAATGTTAATGTTCAATGTTAGGGGAATCCCCGATAATAGAGTGCATAAGTGTGTTCGGATACACGGTGCACAGCCAAACCGAAATTTGCGTTGATTTCAGTTATAAATAGTTTGTTTTTAATATTCGTGATGATATTCGGTGAGTACGAATATTCGGTAAATATCTACTATTCGGCGAATACGAGTATTCGTATTCGTTCACTAGTTTTCAGTTAAAGGCGACAGTAGTGAAAACAAAGAAATGTTTTAATAATAATTTTATATATATACAATCAAAAATTATTTGATTAAATTTCATAATTTTATTTACAGACCCACTTACATACTACAATTCAACTACATATGTATTTAATGAACTGCAAGTTAGTAAAACTGACTACATATATGGGAAAATTTCGAACACCTTTATATAAAAAACACTTGTAGAAAATTGACTCATTATTACATATTTGGAGGCGGGGTTTACCTTAATCTAAAGCTAAATTGTGAATATCATTAACTCCAAATGAGAGCCTTCTTTATTGTTTACTCAAAGAAACAGAAAGATAGTATCTTCATCGATAAGCTAATGTCGCAAAATCTACATAAGATTATTTGTTGAAAAGTGAACCAAACAAACTTCTCTACCATTTTCCTCTTAAAAATGGTATTTTAAATAAGTAGATAAAATTTTAGTTTAAGTTTTATAGTTTACTCATTTTTTGACAGAAAATATTTTGAATTTTATTTTGGTCAATTTCTTTTAACCAAATAATTGATGTGAAGAAAATGTATGGTGAAAATCAAAACAAAGCTATCAAATATTATGCTCTGTAATTATTTGAGTAGAAATAGCACTAATAATGTTAATGTGTTATTCTGAGATATTGGTTTGAATTAAAATGAATTGGCAATATTACTCACTTTTATACATATGGACATACTTTCAGGAATGCATCTCATCGAACATATACAAAAAATTATGCTTATAGAGCTGTTTCGGAAAGCACCCATTTATCCAAATTTTCATCTTCAGCAATAAATGAGGAATTACTGAACAGAAATTGTTACTTGTGAATGTGTATGAAATAAAAAGGATTCAGCATAAATAGAATAATAATATGTTCAGGTAAATTATAAAATAATATTATGTAATAGAGAGAATACACAATTTTTTAATACATAAAAGAAAAGTGAATTTGATAGAATTAATAAAATAAGAATAAATAAATATATGCAACTATGTATGTACATATGTTTTGCAAAAAAACTTACCCATTTACTTTTGGACTTTTTTTCTCTGGTCTATCCAGTTTTGAAGAAAGAAAAACTTTAGAATTGGTGTTGTTCACTTGCTTCCATATGGCAGTTTTGTTAACTTCTTCAGTTATGTTGATGGATGTTATTGGGATCTTCATAATATTTCCATTAGCCAGTGGAATCTGTAAGTTTTCTGGGTAAGCTGGCAGATTTCCACACGTGATATCCTGTAGATAAAAATTTATATTATGTGTGGCGACCTGGCTTTCTCTTAATTTCATTCTGTATAGATACAATAATTGCTGTATAAAATACAGTAGAACCTTATTAATGCGAGATTCAAGGAACCCAAAAAATCCACATTGCGAATTATTCGGAATCCCGTTAATTCGAAATCCAATATAGAAAAAAATCAATATTCATTATGCTAATGTAAAGACCGCGATATTTATTATACTTAAGTATCAGATATTGACATATATATTTGTTATTCTCGCTTGCAAAAAAACAAAATATTTTTTCAATTTTATCAAATTTAAAAAAAATTTCGAATTATGGCAAATTTCGAATTATCGAGATTTGAATTAACGGAGTTTTACTGTAATTGTTTTATTGTTTCTAGCTGGACTGTCTTTCAATGTTTTAACACATAAATTAATGAGAACTATGAAAAGAGGGGATACCCACGCTTTTAATTCTTATTTTCATTTCCATACTCTTGGGCGGGGATCATTAGTAAATTGGCAAATTAAGGGGCCTAAAAAATTATCTTTCGTTTGAACCTTGGTGAGGTGATCGGTTGATGAATACTTGATTGTTTTATTATGAATAATTTGATGACCAAGGTTTTCACTAAAAATGTATTTTAAATTGGTTGTGCTTGTTTTTAAATTTGTTTAAAAATATATTCCAGTAAATTAACTGGATTGCAGATACATATTTAAAAATACAGTTTGTTTGATATGTAATGTTAACATTCATGGAATATGTTTAATTGGAGGTTCCCCAAGTAAAATTTGTTGAGAAAACAGAAAATAAGCAAATCTGAGTTAAAAATAGAATATTATAAATACCGCATTTGAAAATTTTGGAATATTTTTACAAGATGTTGACAAGTAATATGTATATGTATAAGAATATTATTACAGGTATTTGTATCCTACTAGACACCGATCCTAATAATAATAATTTTGTTATCCGTCTGTTCGTCTGTTTATCCATAACTTCTTGTATCTGTCCGTAACTTCTTTTATAAAAACTTTTTTCTACTTTTTTCTTTTAAATAAATAATTACTTATTATTTAGGAATCGACATATAATATTACCGTCATTTTTTATGGGTTACAGCTAGTGAGAAATAAATATACCTATACAAAAATTTTGTTCAATGAAGAAGATACATGAGGCGATGGAGAACATAAGTGCTCAGAGTGTCATTTGAAGAAATAGAATTAACACTTCTGGTTTGTGTCTTCTGGGGTATTATGCCGTGTTTTTACGACCTTTACGGCGACGTTTCGGATCCCATTACAGGGTCCATCATCATGGCTGATGATGGATCCTGTAATGCAATCCGAAACGTTGTCGGAAAGGTCGTAAAAACATGGCACAATATCCCAGAAGACACAAACCAGAAGATTCTGAGTGGCCATGAAAACCTAAGAACATTCTAGAATTAACACTTGCGTTATTTTATAAAATCTTTTGAATACTTATTAGTGTTTTTAATGCAAAGATAATAAATTTCCAAACTATAGAAGTAGGGAAGGAAAACAGAGAAAGAGAATATAATTTTGTTTATCAATAATTCTACTTCAGAAATGATAATATGATATCAAATTTTACAACACCATGAATTTTACTTGTACGATGGGGACATTTTGAAAATATTATCTATACAGTAAAACCGCATTAATTCGAACCCCGATAATTCAAAATTCACCATAGTTCGAATTCAAAATAATTTTTAGACAGAGCCACTTGCGCCACAAATCAATACATTTTACGTTGCGCATAATTCAAAATGTTTTTTTTGATTCTCTGAATTTCAAATTAATGAGGTTCTACAGCAAAAATGTTTCAATAAGATATCATCCACTTTTTATCTTTTGCAATAAGTGTATTTGTTTTTCAGATTTAATCTTATATATTTTTAAAATGAATTTTTGAATTATATCTTCATCATTGACAATTACTACTGATTAAACAATAGGCCCTTAAAAGCATATCAATTCAGCAGAAAAACTGCAAAAAAAAGTTAAATTGAGAACATGATTTCAATTTCATGATCAAACTGAATTTATGTCCAGAGCTGAGATTTCAAAATTGATATGCGTTCAAGGGCCTATTGTTTAATTAGTAGTAATAGTAAAAGTTAGGCAAAAAGCTTAGATTTTTGCAATTTCAACCAATCAATAGCTCATTTTTGCAAAGATCTATGCTTTTTTCTTATGTACATATTAATATTAATACTGATGAAACAATTGGCCCTAAAACATACAAACATGTTTTTAAGAGCAGCTATCAATTATACAACTGCCAC
Source organism: Agrypnia vestita (assembly GCA_016648135.1). Classification (NCBI taxonomy): domain Eukaryota; kingdom Metazoa; phylum Arthropoda; class Insecta; order Trichoptera; family Phryganeidae; genus Agrypnia; species Agrypnia vestita. Next base: position 159,369 of record JADDOH010002057.1, on the reverse strand, counting down.
CCTTGCCAGATGCTCATTTTCAAATACTTCACATTTCAAACATTTATCAATTAGATAGTGGTAGTTTTGAACTGAACTTTCTATATTTAAGAAACAAATAATAACGATGATCTTCTTTTATTTGAACTACATAAGTTATTATATTTGTTTAATTTAATACATAACTTCAAGTTTATATAATTTTTTTTTGTTATTTGAACATGAAGTTATATGAATACTTACATGAATGTTGTTTAAATTTTTTTTAATATGAGTGCGATGCTGTAATTTCACCCTTTGCTTGCAATGGTTCTGAATAAATGTGAAGTTATGTGCTTAGTTTAGTACAAGTGTTATTATTGCTTAAATTCAGTTTATTTATCTTTACATTTACATATTTAAAATCCTGTATACTGATAAACATTTTAATTTTTGGGTCAGATCTCTTCTGAAGTTACATACTTAAGTACATATCTACAATCAGTATGTAATCTTTTATCAACAGTTTGTTTATATTGATAATATAATTATTATGTTCATTTCCTCTACAAGTTTCATTTGTTCAATATTTCGTCAAAAATATATTTTTCGAAGTTATATTTCTTATGGCGTAAATTTTTTATTGCAACGTTACGCATGCGCAGCATATAGCCGGAATGCGAGACCACATAATGCGCATCCATTAACTTTACTGTCAAAAATTTATTCACTTGAAATTACTGTTCCAGTAATATAAATAATACATTGTCGACCATTTTTAATCGACTACCCATTATAAAGATGCTCAATTTAAAAGCTGACAAATGATTGAAAGTGATTTTCGAGAAATTATTTATTGCAAAAATGACACAACTATCAGATATATTCATTTTCAAAACAAAAAATATATTAATTCATTTGACATTCAATGCGGCTATCAAAGTTGTATAGATTCAAAATCTTTGAACACGGAACCATTTAAGGGGTTCGTAGGTGGTGTAAATGAAAGTGGGTAGATATTTAAACTTTTTTTGAAAATGCACAATTTTTTTGATTCATGTCTTAATAATGATGACATATTGAATTCTTGTCAACTGTAGGATTCTGTTTACTTGCGAGTTCACGAATATTCGATCGTTTTGAAAGTTTCTGTTTCGACCTATTATTTTAAATTATTTTATTATTATTTTGAGGTTACGTTTCTATAAGTATGAGTTTTAATTCTTTTCATGAAACTCAATAAAACAATTGACAATGATCAGTGTACAATTTTCCAACTCAATACTTTGAGAGTCATTGATATATTATTTTGTCTTTATTTTTAGTTTTTAAGTATAAATTAAACAGCGCTTACATTAGTATACGCATAAATTTTATTTAATGATTATGTTAACATGATGAAAACGATAAAATTATTTGTTACCTTTATATAAATCTGCCTATATTATAGTTTGAAGATATATTACCAGATGATTTTTCCAGCCATACACCAAAGAAATTAATACACCAAAAAGTGTTGCTTTTGGTATGTTGCAATTTTTTTAAAGTTTTTTTTTTTTTTTTTTTTACTTCCTTTCTTTTAACTCATAGCATCTGCTTATCGGCTTGTCTGCTTGTCGTTTGTTTGCCGAAAAAACTTTGGATCGATTTTTAACCCTTTTTCCATGATCCAATCGAGCTGAAACTTTGCAGGCAGACTCGTGGCGATGATAAAAATGATCTAACAAATTTCCATTTAATAAATTTATTTTAAGAGTTTTTATTAAATTTGTTTTATGGTGTTTGGATGTGGTTGGTGGTGATGAGGTAAAAATGAAATAAAAATCAAATAAACATTCAATAATAATCAACAAAAGTTTATTCATTTGGCACAGGACACCTAATAACTTTACATCCTTTGATTACAATGTGTTTCGACAACATGATGTTAACAAAACTAAAAAGTGTTACTTTAATATTTTCTACTGTTATTACTATATGATATCCATTACCACCTATCTATTCTTCTAACTATAGGAATCATACACTGGATTTCTAAATAAAACTTCTTTAACTTGTTTTCTTGTGGCCATATTTTAAAATATCAGTAAGCTCATAATCATTTATTAAGGTAACATAATGTTAAGAAAATAAAAAAGAATACTTTTACAAAGGCGATATTTATATAATTTGTTATTCAATGTTTCATGTCCAATATGAATATGATTAATACTAATGGCATTACAAATTTCATAAAAAGTATAAAAGGGATTAAATATATGACATAGTCACATTAAGGCATTTAAGAAGTCAATACGAGCTTAAGGTATATCTTAAGGGAATGATCTTTATATTAATCACTAAACATATTTTTCTTAATTATCTCAACTGATTCTTAATTATCCCAAACTCAATTTTCATTTTTATTTCTCAATCTCAGAAGAAAATACAAAATGGAAAACACTCCAACATTTGTGAATGAAATATTTCATTAAAAATTGACAAATTTTGACTACAACAGAAAAATAACAAAAATTAATTTGGGTTTAAACAATAATTATAACATGATAGTGGACAGGGAATGATGTGAGTTGTTTATTTATGTATTTGTTTTGTTTTATAATATGTAAACTTTATAATCTATTGTTTTTTTATCGCATTTTGTAATACCTAGGTAGGTATATTTAAACAGGAAAAACATATTTTGGTTCCATTTTTTTACACTTATTTAAAATGAAACGTGGAGATTCCATTTCAAAGAAACATTTAAGATAAGGTGTTGGTTTCTCGTTTTATGAAAAAATACCTTGTTAATATTTTATTCTTACATTACAGAGTAATCACTCGCATGAAATTAATATATTTTGTGCATTTATTCAGATTACAAGATTATTATGTAGTTTGACATGTAAACTTCAGTATATATGTTTTATATATTAGATAATAAATAATTTTGCTTAATTTACGCGAACTCGTCTACGTGTATATATAAAAAATGGGTGAACTTAAAAATAAGGGTTTAATAAAATATATATGTACAAATTACCACACAACAGATAGGAAATCTTTTTATGAATGACAACATAATAACACATAGGTATATGGCATGAGTTACTCATAACAGAAAATTTTCTGACATACCTACACAATAAAACATGTAAATTTATAATATTTATACCTGCCAAATACATTCATAATGAATCCAAATGCCACATGAATTTTATGCCAGAAAAAGATTAAAATAAAAATATTATGGCATGCATAAAAATATGAAACACCATAGGTAGGTACACCAACATGCAAATAACATTAGTTATATTGGTCAACATGATTTCATCCACTACACTTCACTGGCCGGCCATATACATAGTAATCAGGTAGTTAATAGGAAATGTCTTGCTGATATGAAGGCATTTCGGTTTGGTATACTAGTTTTTATTAAACAAAATAAAAATAAAAAGTTGATAATCTCCCAGATTTGCTGATAGAATCATAAAAAAGTAATGTGCATTATATATAGACTAGCGTTGAGTAGTTGACAAACGAACTATGTAGTTCGAAAGAGCGCTCTCATAGAGGAACTACGCCCAGATTCCCTGCTCCTTAGTTCGTTTCTAGTTCCTTATTCGTTATAAGACCGTAATAGCGAGAATAAGCGAGAGCGCGGCGTCGCCCTAGCGTCAGTTATTTCTTAAAATTTATTAAAATATATTAGTTGATTATTTTTATTTTGTTTGTGCCATGTGGTACTCAACCTGTACTTTATAGTAGAAGTACTTCTTATTGATATATTTTTAGAACTTAATAAAAATTCGATTATTTTATTAAAAGGTATTTTTATTCACTAAAATAAAAAAAAAACATTTATTGCACCGATTATATATATTATTAACATAATATAAATACAAGTTTAAGATCCTATTTACACACATAGAATAAATACATTTAGAATATTTTATACCTAAGTAATATTTTTCTGTTGAACTAATAAATAAATAAAAATCATTTAAAAAACAAAATACTACGAGTACAATGTATGTAAAGTAAAAAATAATAGCAAAATGGCTACTTTAAGAAACAAAAGAACGCGGGCTCCGAGCGGGAAGTAATAGCAAAACAATCTCCTTTCTCTAGTTCAAGACCGGTGACGGGAGCTGACGAACTAAAGAGCAACCTAGATCACTACGGAGCTGCGAACTTTAAGAAACAAAAGAAGGCATGCGCGCGGAGCAATAGCAAAGCTAGGGAACGATTGCCTTTCTCTGGTTCGAGACTGGAGGCGGGAACTGACGAATTAAAAGAGCGACCTGGTTCACGAGAGCTCTAGGTTGCAAACTACTACGCGCAAGACTAACAAAGACTTACAATTATAAGTTACTTTGCGCTTGAGAAAGTCATGAAATCGAAACAAGTGTTCATCAAAAGAAAAATTGCAATCTACAATTATACACTCTATTGTAACGTAATGCATATGAGACCACAGACATATTACAAAGACCTCGGAATTTTCCGGAAAATTTTGTTTTTTAAAAGGAAAATTCTCCGGAAACGATAAATGGTCAGGTAAACGATAATCAGTAGCCCTCAAGCATTCGCAACAAATTTAGTATTAAAAGATCTTTATCAAAATCCTGATCTAGTTGGTGTGCTAAAATCACGAAGGATAGGATTGTAGAACACAAAGAGTGCATGAATATGGAACATGCTGATAGTGCCATGTTCATCGAGGGATTAAAAATGGATGGCAACCTCTTGACAGACTTAGATTAAGAGTGACAATGTGAGGACAGATCCAGAGGTGTTCTATGTTATGTCTCCAACTGCATTGTGTTGGCCCAGGATTGTGATGCCTGGCGACAAGTTGTACATAAGCTGAAGCCTTTTAACGGGCGATGGAATCATGCAGTGGTAGTAGTAGTAATATGTATTAGAAGCACAATCTGGTTTATGCATGACACATGGAGGACAGAAGTTTCGATTGAAAGGGGTCACAGGCTGGCATCTGCCAAATAGATGTAGAGGAAGACCAAAGTAAACCATAAACTGTACAAGACATGTGTTGACTCGGCCTCACTAAAGTGAATTGTTGAGATCAGGCAAAGTGGAAACAAAATATCAAGCCGCTGGCCTCAAATTGTTGGGACAATTCAAAGAAAATGAGAAGGAAAAGACTGATACGAAATAATATTTTAAAATAAAACATAAATTATTTTGTTTTCACTACTTTATTAGATATACAATCTAGATGTTTCGAGAATAATGTTCTCTCCTTCAGGATTGTTTGTGTACTAAAATTGAAAAAGATAAACTATGCAAGTGTGTTACGGTAAATGGGACTGCGAGGGGGGGGGGTCGGAGCTGCTAATTATGGAATGTCATCTCAAGAGGATGGAATCTTAAATAGCACAAATTTTGTCTGGTTATTTATTATATTTGAACCCACTTTTGAATATTTTTCCACTTAGATTCCATCCCCTTGAGATGACATTCCATAATTAACAGCTCCGACCCCCCCCCATCCCTCGCCAACCCCTTTACTGTAACACACTTGCATAGTTTATCTTTTTCAATTTTAGTACACAAACAATCCTGAAGCAGAGAACATTGTTCTCGAAACATGTAGATTGAATATCTAATAAAGTGGTAAAAACAAATTAATTTCTGTTTTATTTTAATATTAATGTCACCACAAAGTTTAAACCTTCATTCAAAAGAAAAAATATTCTTCGAAAAATTAATATTTTAATATTAGGTTGAGTAAATGCTTTATAAGTATGCGCTTTTTCATATACTGATATGATTGTGTGTACTAAATAATAATAAACATAACGTATCAGTGTATTATTAGTTATTCTTGCAGTGGTTGGTTGAGTGCGTGGGTCCCGTACACAACTTTCTAGATGGGCGCATGCTTATTTGTTTATTTATAGAGCTGGAGTGCAAGGTTATAATATAAAACATTTACTTATTTCATTTGAAATCTATCTTAGTAAAGTTATCAGATACCTATATATTTTTGGTGATATACCTTTGGCCCATTAATACTCTGCAATGATTAATCCTTTATAAATACCCTTTTTTACGATGGAGTGCAGGAGACTTTTATTAATAATGTACAAAATTAAAGTGGTATTTTAAAATGATAATATGCGTTCTTTTCTTTCACCATATTTATTTTCTCATTACAGTAAAACCCCGTTAATTCAAACCCCTATAATTCGAAATTCGCCATAATTCAAAAATTTTTAAACCGAAGGTCCCAAAATATTAATTTTATAATAGATTACCCCGATTCAAAAATCCTGGTAATTCTTAATTCGACATATTTTTTGCTCCTTATGTCATAAATAAATACATTTTAATTTAAATTTTTTTTTTGAAATTTGAAGAAATTGAAAAAAATAAATGTCAAATTTTTTCGCAAGTGAAAACACCAAATATTTCGAATTCATAATAGAAATATCGCGATCTCTATATTAGCATAATAAATATTGCATTTCCGAAATTATTTCTTGAAATATGCAAAAATATATATGTTTTTTTATAAAGTTAATGGCTTTTTCAAGATTTTTAAAATTTTTGGCAAATTTCGCAATCGCATCACCAATTTTTTTGTGCCTTGAATTTCTCATTAACGAGGTTCTGCTGTACAAACAATTTTTTTAATTTGATTTACATGCTACACACATACATAACAAAGTTACCTCCAATCGGAATATAAAATTTAACATTATAATTGAATAACTGTTTGTTTGTTAATAAGTAGGTAAATAAAAAGATATTTAATAGTTCTCATATATTATATGGCCGGTAAGTGTATTATTATTTAATGATGAAGAAAAATGAAATTAAAAAAAAAACTACCTACGGTATTGTGAGATAGACTGTGAGTGTGTGATTGGTATTCAATTGTACAACGATATTCGCAAATGGACGAGCGGATATAATCAAACACTAATCATGCAATCATAGTTTATCATACAACTAAAGAATACTCACATATAACTCAAACGGTAAAATTGACTCCCTTGGTTTCACCCTCGACACAAAATGTTTTTCGATTTACTCATTTCAATGGTTAATAAACTAAGGATGGCTAACTTTTTAAAAATGGTATTATTTTAAGTATCTCTCACTAGTAACAGGCTGAAAACTACTTTACACTACAATATCAAATAATTGGACTACTTAAGTAAAAAACCTACTTATAAAGCAATATCACATTTATCATTAACGTACTTGACTTACGAACGATTTTTTTGTTTATGTGTTTAGGTAAGTATAAGTTTTAGCAATTTTTAGCAGTGCATAACATATACATACATGAATTTAATTTTGAATGTTTAATAAATGAAATTAATAATAGAGGAAATTGGTAATTTTTTTCCTTTTATGTATTATGATGATTTTCAATTGAAGCAGTAAAATAAGTTGATTTTAACTTAAAATGATTAAAAAAACTCTCTTGCCCACAATCTTTACTTTTGCTGTTTGATTTCTGCATTCCAACAAAATTGGTTGTAATTATAATAAACTATGTGTAATTGGAAGCAGCTAACAAATGTTTGAAAGATGTAAAGGTATTTAATCAAAACTTGATATCATATCATAATATTAAGTAAATTAAAAACAAATTCACTTGGTTACTCACCACTTTACTTTTGATAACATCAACCGATTGATGTTACCAAAAATATAGAGGTTGAAACCAAGTGAATTTGTATTTAATATGTGTAATTTGCAGTGAATAACCACTGCACAAGTGCCTATTATAGTAGTATGATATCATATTATTGAATGTATGTAGGTACCTATATTAAAAAGTTAATTTTGTATTTCTATTAATTTAAATTGATAATAATTTTTTGGTAAGACACTGTATATTACTTGAATTATTACACTGTATTACGTTTTAGGAAAGGCATTTTTTTGGTAGGATTGGTAGGTGCCTATGCTAAATATTGGAATATACATATTTGTATATTTCTGCATATCATAAACATGAATGAAATATAATTATATGTTTAAAGCCTTGTATGTAAATTCAATTAATTGACAACAACAAACATTCATAAATTTATTTTTACACAAGAAAAATCATGCTTCATGCTTCTTGGGGTTGACATTTATTTGAATTATTTAACAAATCATACCAGAAAAGAGATGACAAAAGTTGAGTATGATATTGGAATTGAAAGGTTCTTTTCATCTTTATTTATCTTATCCTTATGTACATTTATATGTACAGAAGCATCTTCACCTTACAAATATAACTGATCAATGGGCGTAGGTACTACATATTTTATTGGAGGACAATTAAAAGATCTAGTCTTTCACACACACACACACATATATAATGGTGGAAAGAATTTTTTTTTGCTGTAAATATCAAAACCAAATTAATTTACTATCATTAATGATTTTTTTTAAAATAATAATCCTTTCATTACAATAGTAATTTATTATTTCAAAAATTTTTAAGGATTTTTTTTTCTTCCAATGTTATGGTTTTGGTGTTTACAGTAAAGTTTGTTTTCCAGTATTGATATATAGTTTTAAAATAAATTGTTTTATCTATAAAATCAAAAATTACATAATCTTTTAGCATACAATTCTATAAAATTATTATTCTTCAAATCAAAATGATATTAATTTTCTAAAATGAAATAAAATCTTTATGTTTTTTGATTTGAATCTGTCCATAATGTATGTACCTATGTAATTATTTTTATATGTCAGTTTTTTATATATGGTAAGGTTTTCATGATTTCAAAAATAAAAAATGTTTTGCACAAGAATGAATTTCTCATGGTTTCGCTGTAGTAGGCTTATAATAAATTCGGTTATGAAAATATGACTTATTATATTATAGATTACCCCAAACGACATGGAGCATGTCCGATTGACTATAAAATTGAAGCCTTTCTTTATAGCAATTGGTTGAATAACTGTGCTTCATCATGCTATATTTTTAAATAATTTGTCTCGGAGGGATTTAATTAACTAATAGATGGATGCGAATATCTATTTGCTACTTTATGAAGAATGCTGGTAGCTTTTAATGGATTGAAGACAAAGATTTTTTTGTTTGTTTATTGACATTGTGGTAACAAAATGGAAGATAACAAAAAACAGTTAATGTGGGGCTGTGGGGACTTAAACTTGATTGTTGAACAATAAATAATAGATTTAATATCAAAATTAAATTTCAAAACTCAGGTAAAAATACCCATTATTCAAGTATAAATCCACGTCATCTCTGTCCCATCTAAAAATTCTCAAAATCCATTCATATCTAACACCGTTAATAATAGAAATACTATTATTAAATAATCCCACATCCACATCAGTCTCCACAACAGTCTAATAATGGTTATATACATACAATTGATGGCATTATTTCTTATGATTTCAACAATCATCTTCGAGTTTGAAAATTTTTTAACATAAATAACGTTTCAAAATCACTCTGTTGAGTCGTTTCAATTGTGTCAATTTTTTTATATAAAAAAAATTATTTGAGGAATGCGAAGTATGAGGAATGCGACAGTAGGCATAATGTATAAAGTAGGTACTCATTTATGTCTGTCTGATTCGATGATTGCGCACTTTAGTTACAATCTTATCATTAATTTATATGAAGTAAACTGATTAAAAAAAAAAAACGATAACATTTATTTTAATGTAGGTCACCTGGACACAAATAATAAATAATTATGTTATTAGTATACAAACAAAAGTGAACAAATGAATTGATTTTGCTATTATGATAACACTTAAAACATAAAATGACTGCAATGGAGAAAAGAAGAAGTATGTACCATCTTTTAAACTAGTACGAGATGCAGAGGTAATATCATTTTTATTATTATTTTTAATACTTTTGTCTGTGTGCCAACAGTATACACAAAATACTGACTTAAAAGCGATGAGTCAACATAAATAACAGTCAAGCATGATCAATGGAATGTAAAAAATCTAATGATTGGATGAAATGATTTTTTGCTGATCTACTTCCACTTGAAGTAACCAAGAAATTTGGTGCCGCAGCCCACCTCAACATCTCCGAGGTGATGTAAGTCCTCCTCGTTTCTCTTGGTCATCTCTGGCATGATGTCGTCTAGGATTTTCAGCTCCCGTCTAGTGAAGATAAAGTCCAGCGACTTCCTGATGCCGATCATTACAACCAACATCAGTGGGAATAAGATAGAAGTGGAGGTGAAAGATTTGATGAGCCACAGACAAACGAGGCAGGTGAACTGGATCATAGTGAACATGTGGACTCGTTTAATCGGTACCTGGAAGTTAAATAAAATACTTTTATACACAATTTGCAAAGGTGCTCAGCTGACTCTGTAGTTTATGGCGGGTATGTTCACTTTTTTTTCATAAAACACATTTCAACTAACAATTAAACTTTTTTCTAGAAACTCGGACAATACAGAACAATAAAGGACAGTACAGGGCAGGGTATTTTATAAGTGGAGAATTTGTATGTAGAGTTAATTTTGTATACAGAAGAGAATCGACCATCTTAAGCAAATCAATGTGAACCTATCTTCGAGACACGAGGGCAAACATTCATCTGTGTACAGGCACGCTACATACAAGATTCTAAGTATGAGATTCTATCTCCTATAGAGAGGCAGCACAACTTTGTAAAATATTGATTTACAATATCATTACGTAATCTGTAACTAATCAACCATTACCAATTGTAAATACATATTTATTACTTGAATAAAAAAAAAAAATTGAAAATTATATTCTCTCATCATTGAGATAGAATTAAAATGAATGATACATGTACATCTTTAATTTTTTCATTAATTTTCGTCAAACACTGTTTTGGTTTAAAATTTTATTTTGATTGTATTCACCTATTTCCATTTGGTATTTCCAATAAGAGTTTAATCTATTTTTGGTTTATATGATTTTCAATTATAATTAATGAAAATTAAACAAATATGTATAAGAGTGATACTAAGGGTAGATGTTTGATAATTGTATTTGTATTTTATTATTAAAGTAGCTTGTTGGTGTAGTGGTTATGGCTCTTGCCCGGTGTTCCAGTGGTCGGTGGTTTTAACTCCGTTTCAGGGCACCAGCTAGTTAGTCCTATATTCACAGCACATTCAGCTTAATTTAGTTTAGCGTTCAGCTTAATTTAAAAATAGCAAGAATATTGATGCGACACGTATTCTGTGTTCTCTATTTTTATGAAAGTAAAAGTAGTCCCATACCTGTCTCAAGAACATGTAATCAGGCTGGTATTTCTGCGGCATAAACATGATGAGGATGCGATCGAAGAACTGCAATCCTTTGAGAGATGCAGCCCCCATATATAAGAATACTCCAAACAGTACAGGCATGGGAATGTGCTTCAACATCGGAGTCAGCAATACGGAGCACCCGATCATCAAGAATATAAGAATGTGAGTCACACGCTGCTCTCTAACGCCCAAGAACTGTGGCTTTTCTCCTGGAGCTGCGCATTCAGACTCCAGCTTTAAGGAATTCACATGATTTATGGATAGCACTGTCGCGGCTACAAACCAGGGAAGCCCCATCACAGAGCATATCATGATTAAAATAGACAGGACGAACAGATCCAAGTGATAGCCACATCCTTTCTTTAGCTTGTTTTCTTTTCTGTTTATGATAACAGAGGTGATTTGCTGGTCCATAAAGATGAGGATGGTTCCCAAAAGAGCCGGGAGTACGGCGACTATGCCGGACCAGGCAGGATTACGATTGAAGGGGTAGATGACCCATCCGCGGTCTGAAAGAGTCGGCTTGAATTCAGCAGGCACCTCTAACTTTGGAGTGTTGATGCCGACAAAGTAATCGAGCATAGTCATGGACATTATGGCAATAATAACGGAAAAATCACTAACAACCTGGCGAATCTGTTGGATTGAATAAAAAGTAAAATTAATTTACGTTGTACAAGATAAACTTATAGGATAAGATAATATTTTCAGGTGAAACTATTATATAAAGCAAATTTCTCTGTATTTTGTTGAAAAAATTATATAATATAGAGATAAGTATTAAGTGATTACCTTTGTTGAGAAGAAAAGAGATGTTTTAAAGTCTTTTAAAATAACAGATAAAATGTACGTTCCCATAAACAAAATGATGGACATTAAAAATACATCAGGTACATAAATCTTAGTTTCACAACCGCCTCCTAGAAGAGTTCCATTGTTTTCCTGAAAAATAAATATGAACATAATGTGGTACATTTGGTGATTTTACTTTACTTATTTTTGATGACGTGCTGGACGGGGGGAGGGGGGTCTGGATGGTGATTACGTCAGCAATATTTATGTAATTACTTTTTCTGCAAAATTTGGAAATTATCATGTCGAACATGCAAAACATGTGGTTTTCATCATGCCTCTGTCAATTCAATAAATCATCGCATCAAGACGATCCATAAAAAATAAACATGCACACCGAAACGAGAGTGAGACCTATAAGAGTGATTGCTTGTCGTCCTAATGAATTGATGTGTATACCTAGTACAAACTTTAGACGAGTATCAACATATCAGGATGTTGAATGGCTTGAAGAGAACGATGTTGATATCCCAAAAGAACACAAAAGGGAGCAAACACACAACAACGAGCAGCAAACATCCAACGTCATCGAAGACTTAAGTCATGGATGTTTGCTGTTAAGGATGGTTGATTTGAATTTACTATTTTTTTTAATAGAACAAAATAAATTAATATTCTTTATGTATTAATAATATAATATTTAAGTACAATGTTAATAATTTGCTTGAATAAAAATATTAAATGTACATTAAATTCCTTTATAGTGTATAAATTTCTTATTTCTAGACTATAACTGCTGCTCATGAATAACGATAAAGAAATCTGAACAGATTAAAAAAAAAAAGGTATAACCAAGGTTTATGTAAGCATAGGAGAGGAGAGTAAGAGTTTTGCTTAGTTTTGCTGACAAGGGGAAGGGGGGAGGGGTTAAAAATTACTAAAAATCTGCTCACGTAATACTTGAATGGCCCCTAAATAGATTATTGAGAAAAACATATATTTATTATTGAGAAAAAAATACTAATCCAACATATCGGGCGATAGTTGCAATAATGTCACAGTGCATTTGGCCGAGGACAAGGAAATATTAAAAATAATTTTAAGGACTGAAAGCAGTGGCCAAAGTGTACAAAATTGTGTGAGGGATGTATAAAGTTTCTATAAAGGTTGAGTGACACTATTCCTTATAATTTTAGTAGAAAACGTACTTAAAGAGTTATTTATTGATACCTACCTTGATTCTAATATACAATAGTGTCTATTGGCTAAAGATTTCAGGTATAGTAAGGGCCAGTTGTATCAACATGGATTATAGTTATCTTTGGTTAAAACCATAGATATTTACGAAAAGTTATTGGTGGAAGCCACAAGTATCGATGGTTTAAATAAAAAGACACTATAATCCAAGTTGATATAACCGGCCCTAAGATATTAAAAAAAACTTACCAAGCAAGCTCTCTTATCTAAGGAAGACCAATTAAAATGGTTTCTGACTTCGGAGTAATTAGTCGGAGAACAAAAACAATCGTAGTTGAGCACGTCGTTCGGATGCGTGTTGATTGGAAAATTCTTACCAATTAGTAGAACGTTTTCAATTGCCTGAAAATATTACAAAGCGTTGTGAGAATTCAATGTCGCATGAGAGAATTCAGAGAAATATAAGTAAGGTCATAAAAGAGTCAGTTGTATTATTTATAACTAATGATGTTAGGTACGTAAATACCATAACATAGGTATGTAATATGAAAAACAGTAGCCTGAAACTAAAAAAATATGGGCCAAAATGCAAAATAGGAAGAAGGTTTCCTATAAATTCACAACACGATGATTATTTTTGTTGTTTTAACTATTTCACCTCTGTCAAAATGCTGCTTTGCATTCTCCATTTTATCAAAAAGATAAAACAAATATGTACGGGGTGTAACAGAGATAGTTCACATCCTTTTTTAGGTAGAATTCCTGTCTAAATTATGAGTCGAAAATGTTCCAAGATCTTAATACATTTTAAATATTACATTTTCTCAAAGTTTCTGATGAATCATTTGTAAAACGTTGGATAAAAGTAACATAATCGAATATCGAAAATTTATTCGATTTAATACGAGTCAAAATAATTTCTTAAAACCTTCGAAAATGTTCCAAGATCTTAATACATTTTAAATATTACATTTTCTCAAAGTTTCTGATGAATCATTTGTAAAACGTTGGATAAAAGTAACATAATCGAATATCGAAAATTTATTCGATTTAATATGAGTCAAAATAATTTCTTAAAACCTGCAGAATAATTCTGCTTCAAATTTCTGCAAGGTATTAATAAATTGTTTAACTTGTATTAAAGCAAATCTTACTAACTACAAAATATAATAATTTCATTGTCCGTCTGTCTGTAACGTCCGTTACTTGCTAGAGTTACAACAACAACACTGAAGAGGTGCGGGAGTCCGAGTGTGACAGTCAATCAGTCAATCAGCGCGCGGCAAATCCTGCAATTATTATATTGTCCCGTGATTTTTAATGGGGCAGATATGGCTAGTGAATTTAAAATATTCGATATAAATTACTTTAAATTGCTAAAATGCAAGCTTTTAATCGCATATTTCCATTAATGTTCGCCTCATAATTTAGGTATGAATATATATACCTGTAAAGTATTGCGGACTAGCTTTGTTACATCCTGTTACTGTACATGTATTGTGTTTTTTAATCAATTAAATTATTTAAAAAAAAAAATGTGTTTTCATAAAAAAAACTAAAAATGGTGTTTTTATTCTAAATTATTCAATTTCAGACCAAAATTATTTATGTGTAAAATAGACAGTCCTAAATTTTTATCAAAACCATGGTTTAAGATTTTATATTTTACACATAAATAATTTTGGTCTGAAATTGAATAATTTAGAATCATTAGAAATTAGTAAAGCATGTAATAGTAAACAAAATATTATTGATAATCAATTGAATTTGACTACTAGCCCAACTCTAAATTTTTTCCAATAATTGCGAGTAATCAAGAACTCCAGTAATAATATTTTTTCAAATAAATTTTCAAATAATTTAGAAAAATAAAAAACAAAAGACATTATTCATTTTGATATTTTGACATACATATTATAATAGCCTGACTATGGAAAGGTATTTCCGAAACATGTATGTGAAATACTTGTATAAAAGTAGTTATATACAAATAAAATAATCAATACTTTTTTTATTAAATTTTCATTCAATATTGAGTGCCTAGATATAATGACAATAATGATAACAGGAAAAAAAATTAACAATATATGCATGTATTATTGTTGTGTTGTCGTTGCGTCTTTTAAAACTGGCTATGTGAAAAATGAAATAGAAAATACAATATAGGTTGCGTTTAAATTAATAAAATTTGTCTCTAAACTCGCGTAAAAAACATTACAAGAACGAGCTGTCGTATGTTGTCTTGAATTATATTTTGTACGCAGAGCAAACTGATCAATGTACCTACATCATTCTTAAAGAATCTAATTAGTATTCGTTTGTACAAATAATTTCTATTCTAGTTCTATGCTATCAGAAAATATAATTTATTAATAAGTTTCCATTTCATAAAATATACACCTAAAATATGTAAGTAATGGATTTTGTTGCTCTTATAATATTTGTTAGAAATCACACACCCATTTGAACAAAACTATTTTTATCAACAAAAGTAATTTTTAATTTACTACCAGTAAATATTGTGAATACATATTTAAAAATGTACGTACCTTATAAATAAAAATGAAAGCTATTAATGTCGCGAAGTTTTCTTCGGTAAATCGAGTGATGTAGCACACCAGAGCACTCGCATCAATAGCCACCAGAATCATCAAAATAACTGCTACCCACGCCCCGATACAAAATCGGAATGACATGTAATCCCAGTCTACTTTCTTGCAAAACTCGTAAACAATTGTTTCAAAAACTAGTACTGGACCAGTCGAGCCCAATATTGTTAAGGGTTGTCCCGAAAATAGACCGTACCCCACCCCGCAGACAAATCCTGAAACCAAGGATTCCATGGCGGCCATATTTCTCCCAGTTGCGTGCCCCAAGAGACCTCCAAAGGTGATGATGGGAGACAGACAAGCGAAGTACAAAAATATCCATGAGGCGACGCACTGGATGGCCAGAGCGTCTTTGAAATCTGAGAAATAGAAGGGAATTTTTCTTTTGCAGTCGTTTATCAGTCCTCCAAAGAGTCTTCCAGTTCTCGATAATCCCGACTCTTCTCTCTGTTTTTGTTCCTCTTCCTCCTCGTCCTTTTCTTCGGGTTTTTTTTCTTGCGGCCTTTTTCTGGTTTCCTGCGAAGGTATGGCTGACGGCGGCTCTATCCGTATTGCCGGATCCCACTCCCCAGGCGGCAGCACAGTCACGGCATCCAAAAATTCGTCAATTCCAGCCAAAAGATGGTCCCTTTTGCGAGCTTTGTATGCCACCTCGTGGAACACCTCGTCGGACATTAATGTGGCCATGGCTCTGCCGATTTCGTGAAAACTCGAGTTGTTGGACGTCGGTCCCAGTAACACGAATAAGAATCTCGTTGGTACAGGGACTTCGGTCAAGTTGCCCATCATGGTGGCTGAATTAAGTCTTATGAATGCTGATAGGGTCTTTTCCAAAAAGTCTACTTCTCCGACTAGAATATTTGACGCTTCAGCACCGGGTGGAATTTTCCTCATGAAGTGGGTGTTGCCACGATGGTTGTAATCTCCGTTGGGAAGGTCACCACCGCTGTTTATCCTCGTCATTGATAGATTGCTAGGACTTTTAATCATATTATCTTCTGCTCCTGAAATATTATTAATTAAAATTAATTGTTTGTTTATGTAAAGAATTACGAAATTCTACAATAAAAATTAAGAAGCTACAACAAAGCAAAAATAAATAAATCTAGTTACACCAAAAGGTTTTCTAGCACAAAACATAAAATTCGGTAACCAAAACTGTGAGTAATGTATATGGATAGCATGCAGGTGACAATAATCATGAGATAATAAATAAAGAGAAGATGTAAAAGAGCGGGATACACATTCACGTAATAGTGAGAGAATAATGGCGAAAATAAGAGAGTAAAGAGTTGCTTCATAAGACGAAGGATTACCAGATCCTGGAATGGAAAGATAGCGACCGAAATCCCCTTGCTTGGCCGCCCCGGCCAGAACAGGAGCGGAACCGGGGTGGCCGTGATCATCCACTGCAAACAGGGACACGACATGGAACTATTATCCATCTGACAGTATATTCGATACCCAGTAAAAGTGCTAAATGGTTGGGTACTCGGTGCACTCTTCTACGTAGTTTCCAGAGATCAAAACATGCTGTCTCGTACGAAACTTTACTCTTATTCACACTCAAATGTACACCTTGGTAGTCTCATGCAACATCCATTAACAGAGTTAATTAATGAAAAGGATTACGAAAGTAATGTGAGCGTTGTTAATCTTCAGTTGAGACTATCACGAATGCATTTGATATTTACGGGAAGTGAAAACAACATAACATACAAGGAAATGGAAAATGTGAAATTTTGTGAAAGCGAAATTGAAAAGGAAGTAGTACGTAGTAATGTTTTAAAATCAAAACCAATCATAAGACAGCACCCATCAAAAAGTTGAAAAGACTGGAAAGAATTTTAAATGTGAATGAAAACAACAAACAACGAAGAACAGGATGGGGGGAACGTGAGACGATTGTATTGGGGCGAACCTTTCTGCGTCGGGCACATGGTGAGCCACGTGGTAAAACCTACCACGTGTGGGGTGAAGTCAGCTGTGGGGACAGTAAAACACCACAAATCAATAACATACACGCATATCCGGACATCATACCTAACTTCACCTTCGAGTAAGTCATGACGGATGCATCTTGGAATATGAATTAACTGTATGGTCGACGTCAAACTTTTCAATAAATACATAATATATAATGTTTCCGCTTTGCCTTGCATCTAATTCTCGGGGCAAGTATAGATGTCACCCTTAATGCATGTCTTTTGTTCCATGAATTAATGATACGTCACGCATTTTGATGATCAGGCCCCAAAGCAAAATGGAAATGAACTTTCTGTATGTGTTATATAATATATAAATATTAAGTATAGTAATCCCCCGACATTTGTGATTTTTTCGTTTGGCAAGCTGCACGATTACGATTCTATTGACGAAACTTTAGATTGTTTTGTTATGCTTACGTTTTCTAGACCCTTAAAAATAACTATGTCATCCAAACTTAAAATATATCTGATCCTTAAAATAAATCTGAATTTCCTGCCCTAGTAAGAAAATGATATCTTTGGAATGTAAACTCACTCACACAAATTATCAAGGTTTTTGACAGCAGAATGAAAATTCGTGAATTGGTAAGGATGTTTAAGCTACCGGAATCCATAGTAAGAACAATTATAAATGAAACAATTCTTTATACGGTAAAAAATGCTCAGACCTTGAACCCAAGCATAATTCGTAAAAGTCATGGTGTTATTGCTGACATGCAAAAAATACTGAAATTTTGATGTAATAATAAAATGCAAGTGAATAATTTTTGAGAGGTTGACAGAATAGGCTGGGGAGACCTTGTTTGTTGAGGCTGGTGTTTTTGTTAGACCTTGGTCCAAATTGAAATAAATTTATGCAATGTTGTACCCGATTTACGTGAATTCGACTTCACTGATTTTCGTTGGTCCCACCTATCGCGTAACTTCCAGGGATTACTGTATATTATGATACATAGTGTTTTTAACCATTACATAGCATGAACCAGTATAATATTCAAACTTTTGTCGGTTTTTAGTGGGTTTAATAGCCTAAGGCACTATTAACGTAGCAAATAGTGCAGTTAATAAATGCCAATGGAAATTTGTAATTACGTAGGCCTTTATGTGCACTTGCAATTGAAATAAAAGCTTTTATAATAGCTTTACAGCTATTTTATCATCGCGGCTATGCATTAGTGTATTACTATTATCCATGGTGTAACAGAGCTAGTCCACAATACTTTAAATACGGATTCCTGCACCTATTATAAGTCGAAAATGTTCAAGCAACCATGATATGACAATCAATAGTTAAGACACGCGATATCAAAGTTTGCATTATTTAAAAAATATTTCTGACATTTTTTTTGCAAAACGTTTGACTATCATTACCGTAACTATTCACTTCAATACAATTCAAATAAAATAATAAAAACTTTGCAGAAATTGAAAATGAAATTTATTTGCAATGTTTTCATCATTTTATTTGATTGTATTACGAACTAGCTCTATTACATGTTGTATATAATTTTACAATGATAATGTTCTCACTAATTTTCGTAACACACGTAGAAATTATTTCTAAAATGTTATAATTTCTTGTTTTGGTTGATTTTAAAAAAGATTATTCAGATTGAAGCTGGCAAATTGCGCAATCGATTGAATTGAAAAGTTTGTAAGGCGCGAATCTTTTGGGTCTCTGTCTAAAGTGGGCCCCAATGCCCGCATTGGCCGTACCTACTGCCGTAGTTACGCCACTGTTTCCGATTCATGTTTTGACAAGTTAGTGACTAAGATTTGATAAGGGCCCGCATCCCTGCTCCAAAATAATGCTGGCATTTGCCTTTAAGTTGCAGTTTGACCATTTGAATACAATGTATATAGGATGTTTGAAAGTCCACAATACTCGAGAGGGCTATATACAGGGTTATTTGTAAAACATTAATAACCTCGCTGGACTATATTCCTGCCTTGATTATGAGTCGAAAATGTTCAAGCTATTATGATCTAATATCAATAGTTATGGAGATATGCGACATCAAAATTTGCATTTTTTTTTCTCAATATTTCTGACTTATTTTTTGTAAAAAGTTGGACTATCATTAAAGTAACTCATATCGATTACGAAAAGTTCATTAGTTTCAATACAAGTTAAATAAAATGATAAAAACCCTGAAAAAATTCAAATTTGAATGTTTTCCAATTGGAATTCGAAGGTTTTTATTTTTTTATTTGACTTGTGTTAGAGGGAATGAATTTTTCATATTCGATAGAAGTTACTGTAATGATAGTCCAACGTTTTAAAAAAAATAAGTCAGAAATATTGAAAAAAAAATGCTAACTTTGATGTCGCACATCTCCTTAACTATTGATATTAGGTCGTAATAGCTTGAACATTTTCGACTCATAATCAAGGCAGGAATATAGTCCTGCGAGGTTATTAATGTTTTCCAAATAACCCTGTATATATATTATTTTAAGAGCCTAAAATGTTTTTTAAAGTTCTACTTCTTTAAGCGCATTGAAAGTGAAATTTTAGGTGCAACGAAATGCGTACGCAGCATGCACCGGAATATTTTCACACATAGTGAAGTGACGACTCAACCGATCAATAGCTAAGATGATGATTTTCCAAGTGATATTTTTAACCAATAGTAATTCTTATATGTCTTCTGGGGTATTATGCCGTGTTTTTACGACCTTTCTGGCCGACGTTTCGGATCCCATTGCAGGGTCCATCAGCAGAGCCGATGCGTGATGGCCAACACATCATCCCTGATGATGGACTATGCAATGGGATCCGAAATGTCAGCTAGAAAGCTTGTAAAAACACGTTGTAATACCCCAGAAGACACAATCCAGAAAATTTCGTGTGGTTGAAAACCATAGAAAATTCTTAATTCTTATAAGGATAACATTAAGTCGTTTAAAAATGGTGTTATGAAAATTGCATTTTATTTATTATTTATTTGATGATGTGTTTTTCACAATATAATAATTGTGATCAAATTCATAGTGTTTTCTTATGGTGACTGAATTGTGTGCTTAGTTTCATTTTCTTTTTTCATACAAGTACGCTTTTTTATCGAGGACTTTGATGGAGAAAGTTATTGATGGAAATTATAGTATGGGTATGTTGTATACTTTGCGTTGGAACATATCTGAATAGAATAAGCATGCGCATTCTGTCCAGCTATGTTCCAACGCAAAGTATGTAACGTGTTTTTGTATGTAGGTACGCCAAAGAAGTATAACTTTTAAGGCATGTGCAATATGTAGGTATAGGCATCCGATTTAAAAAAAAATTAACATCACAATGGGTCATGTCGCTCAATTAGTGTAGCGAAACATATCACGAAAACACATTGATTTGAAAAAATTACATAGATGTATAGTGACCTCACAGGGAATCGAACCCGGAACCTCGGAACGAGAAGCCAGTGTCTTGCCCATTGGATTACGAGGGCCGTCAGCGTTCTAGTACATTGTGAAAATCTAAAAAAAATGCGCTCAAACTGCGTATATAATTTTGCAAGATGCCTGTAAAAATGTATGGTATAATCGGCGAGAGGTTTCATGACTCGAGAAAAAAATATATTTTCCTCTCATTTGCACTAGCATTGGCTCCATATAAAAGAAGACGACAGATGATAACAGAATGAGATGATCAACCCAAAGCTTATATATAGATTATTAATAATACTTAATAAGTGTTGTGGAATACGTCTGAAACAGCCTATATAACATGGATCGTAAACTTCTTACGAAGTTTTGTGGATTAGTATCTGTTTTATCACAATTATTGATGATTTTGGTGAACTCCCAAATGATTTCACAAATCGTCTAATACTAGGTACTGTCGAACGCGTTAACGAATAAGCGAACATTAAAGTATTTTATTTAACTATGAGTAAAGAAAGGATTTTGAATTAATTATTTTGAATTTGATTAACTAGTTCGTATTAATTAGTTGAAACGTGGTTTAAATTTTGCACTCTTAATCTATTATTTTGAGATATTATAGCGACCCCTAGATATTCTGTGAAATATTTAATTCATTCAAGAATAATACAAATTAACGGTAATAATAAGCATACATACATATTAATATTTATTTTTAAATAATATTGAGAAGACAATAATAAACATGATGAAACCATTGTATTTGATGTGCGCTAGTATTTAAAGCAAAGTTCAAGGGAAAGGAAGGAAGATAAAACAATAAACATAATGTTTTCCAATTCCATTTTGTGAACACAGTACTTAAAATATTATTGCGTTTTAATAAGATGCATATATACGTAGGTACTGATCATATACAGGGTTATTTGTAAAACATTAATAACCTCGCAGGACTATATTCCTACCTTGATTATGAG
Source organism: Agrypnia vestita (assembly GCA_016648135.1). Lineage (NCBI taxonomy): Eukaryota > Metazoa > Arthropoda > Insecta > Trichoptera > Phryganeidae > Agrypnia > Agrypnia vestita. The sequence goes on along the minus strand of JADDOH010002057.1, from coordinate 137,215 downwards.
TCGAAAATGTTCAAGCTATTATGACCTTATATCAATAGTTATGGAGATATGCGACATCAAAGTTTGCATTTTTTTTCAATATTTCTCACTTATTTTTTGTAAAATGTTGGACTATCATTACAGTAACTCATATCGATTACGAAAAATTCATTCGTTTCAATACACGTTAAATAAAATGAAAAAACCCTGAAAAAATTCCATTTGGAATGTTTTCCAATTAGAATTCGAAGGTTTTTATTTTTTTATTTGACTTGTATTAAAGGGAATGAATTTTTCATATTCGATATAAGTTACTATAATGATAGTCCAACGTTTTACAAAAAATAAGTCAGAAATATTGAAAAATAAATGCAAACTTTGATGTCGCATATCTCCTTAACTATTGATATTAGGTCATAATAGCCTGAACATTTTCGACTCATAATCAAGGCAGGAATATAGTCCTGCGAGGTTATTAATGTTTTACAAATAACCCTGTATAAAACACTTGTGAAATGCACAATAATAATATTATAGTTTATTGAGGTTATTGATTCTTGTAATAAATAGCTGATCTATAATGTGACAGTTATCATGAACTCCAACATCCACCTTCACCAAAACACATGGACAGTGAATCTACATAAAACAACACATTATCGGGTGAATTAGCTACACATGACTGATAACGCTATCAATCAGACTGTTATTCTCGTTCAACACCATATAATGATTTTATTTGAAAATGTAACTGAGACGTGTTGGTCGTTTTAATTAAAGCAATTTTGTTTATTAAATAATACAATTTGTTGATAACCAAACAATATTACTTTTCTATTGTTTTGATTTACTAATCATCTGATAGCGTTAAATAGAGTAGTCACACTTTTATTTTCTTTATTTAAGAGTAAATAAAAATCATATTCAAATGTTTCTTGCGTGATAAAGTAAAACATATGTGTAAAGTGATTTAAATTAAGCAAATAAAATACCTGGGTTATTTAAAATAAATCTAATATACGAAATTGAATGATAAATTATTGTATTCAATATCGAATAAGTAAAAAAGTATGACGAAGAGTGACGGCGATATTTTTTTACACTAAACCGATACGGGGAGCGTGATATTTTAAAATGTAAGTGAGATAATTCGCAGCTTTCTTGTTTCTCGAGACATATGTATTTAATTTTTTTAATATATATCTTTTATATGATGTTGTCATGGGATTATAAAAACGAGGAGAACTACATAATAATCGAACACTTTGGAGATTTTTGAATAAATTGGAAACGTCTTGAAACTGATTGATTACACGGGAAGATACGAGAATATTTGAGAAAAAATAATTAATATAAGTTACGTCGCAGCGGGTGCGAGAAACAGTTATCTTTTTTATTCTATGGAAATAGTGTTGTTTTCGACAGCGACAAGAACATAGGTCCCGGGCGAATACCGTAGAAAGATTGAATTGTGATCCGAACGAACATAAATAACCAGCGAATAAGAGTAGCTTTATGTGGAATACTCTAGTGTGAATGTTCTTATTACGGAATAGTATACAGTGAATTTGTTTATAAATAAAAATTTAATTAATATATAATATTATAAGCGTTTCATTACGTTCCCCCCATACCGACAATATCATGGATCCCCGTAAAAAAACCATAATTTTAAAATTATATTTGTCGCGAGTGTGACTACTCCATTAGAAGGTGTTTAAAAAAATAGCAGTCCCAATGAAGCAATGTGCTGATGTCGTGAAAGCTGAAATCTAGAGGACAAAAATGGGACAAAAGACCGATGAGGAGCAAAATTGAAAACATATTTTGCTCCCGTGGGCCAGGGCGGTTATTCACAAGCGGCTGGACTATGCTCCTTAACCAAAAGCACCGAAAGCTCCGGACAGGAGCCAAAATCCCCCAGAGCTCTCGAGTGGTTACCGAAAGCGCCCGGCGGTTACCCAAGGCACGGAAACCATGGCTCCGATGGTAAGCAAAGCTCCCGCGGCCGCGGACGAACACTAACAGGAGTGACAGGTCCCCGTGGCTACCGAGCGCTCCACAAAGAGCCTAAGCTCCTGGTACCTGGGACGGCCAAGTAGGATCCCCTGCGATCCTTCCCCAGCAGAGCCGTGTGGGCCGAGGGTCGCTCGCTGCTGGGCGGCTTCTTCGTATTCTCCTGTAAGTCTGATCCAAATATACCACTAATACAGCTTGTGCAATCTGAAACGCCGTGGTTTGTCAATTTAATACCCTGTTAAAAGCGACATATATGGTTACAAAAATATCATTTCGAAGAATTCCCCAGAGTCTGTCTGTGCTTTCGTCACTCAAATATAATTGACCTGGATTCAACGTGAAATTTTCAATTGTTAACAGAAGCAAAAAATATCCTCCCGATCTATCTGAAATAGTGACATGTTAATATTATAAACGAAGATAATTTGTAGTTTATTAAAACATTTGTAAATTATACAGGCAATCTGAAAAGGGAGTTTAATTAGGAGAGATATTACTTAATTTTGAGACATTATAATTGTTTACATATTTCAGTGATTTATTTTTAAATGCACGAATGTAATAATGAGTTCTCAATGATTCACACACATCAATAATAATGCATGCAAATTCTGAGAAATTATTGTTAAAAGGTCAAATTATTGAATTAATTTTACGAAAATAAATGATTACGAGAAGTCTAACAGAAATGCACGGGAACAAAATAATAATCCAATTGTATCTGGAAAGTTAGTTAACTTTTGCACATTGATTTGGCTGCACTGAAAATAAAACACAATATATTTTCTATCATTTATCATATTAGTTTTCTAATTAATTACCAAAAACTTACTTTTTGATGAAGAGTGATTCCTTCCTATGTCAGCCAGTGACCTGATAATAGGGAGCCTGGACATATTGTTATCCTTTCTCCTCTCGAATTGATGTCTGTGTCGCCTGAGAAGCGCGTCCCTCACCAGATCTCTCTTGTCAGTAGCCAGGGCGTTGGAGTTGATCATACTATCCAGGACGAGGTCTGCTACCTGGTCCAGGGAAGCGGCCTCCATGTCCAGCATGACCGTGCCGTTTAAAAGGAGGCTTCGCAGCTCGAAAAGCGAGTGAAGCGAAAGTGTCGCCACGTGCGGCTTGGACCACCTGTTTCCTCCTTCCTCGACGTCTTCCTCGAATTTGATCCATCTGGCTGTCTCCTTCCACTCCAGTTCATCCCCTTCTTTGACCAGCTCCCCCATCTCCGAGAAGAGTGGATGCGATTCGTGGGTCCCATCGTCGATTTCCTCTCCGAGAATAAACTGGACGCGTTGAGCTGGCGGTGTGACTGTGAAAATCAGAATAGTACTTAATGGTACATTCTTTATAATTATTAATGAAAAAGATAAACATTTTTTTATCATGAATCTAGAATCAATAATAAAAGATTCTGTCATGTTTCAGGAACATTGATAGTAGATCCATAATAGTAATTCATATTGTCATCTTTCATCATAAGTATCCACAAATATTGAACAAGTGGATAATGATGTCATTAGGTTAAATAAACAAAAATATTATTGTATCAAAACTATTAATATCCAAATTAACGTATTAGATATCGCAGTTACATAACATTAAAAGTATCTAAAAAAATCACATGCAAAATTTAAAAACAGGCATCTAAATACATAATCGTGAATAATATTATATACATAATTTATAATCAAATTGCTTACGAAGTCATTGTTGAATAAAAAAAATGTTTTCGGATTGTATAGTTTTGCGTTTCACTATAATAAATTTAATTACTTAAATTATCAGTAAAATATATTATCTGATAAAGAATCAAGAAATGCTATAAAGTAGTTCATTGAATTAATTGAAAATTTGTCGATCGAATTTAAGTATTTAATGAACTTTTATTTAAAAAAACAGGTTTGATAACAAAAATATTCTCTTCGACCCATGTCATCTGCTTTAATCTATTTGACTTAGTTTTTTTAATCATCGCTGGGAAGCCCGTTCATTCGCGTGTTGGAACCCATTATGGCACGTACGGGGCGAATGTTTACGTGTTCTATTTTTCACGTAACTGTTACAGGCAAGATAAACGCTGTAAGAGTTTGCCTTAGATAATTATATCGCTGTTAATGGTATTTGAACGTCTTCATTTTTAATAGTGCACCGGGAAATTGCCGTTAAAGATTGCGTCAACAAGAAAATTAATATTTTAAAGAGGTTTATGGATTCCTTTATAATTGGATTAAAAGATGTATCTAATTCCACGCCAAAGTGTACATAATCTAACTAATTAACTAAAAAAATAGACTAGAGGTGCATAAGGCGCCTAGTGAACAATGCGTCTGTAATTCAATTCCTGTCCCGTTTTTCCTGTCCTATTTTAAGTATTTATACTTAATACTGAAAGAGTATTTATTCAAATACTCTTTAGCCCGAGAGGATTAAGAAAAAATAATAATTTTATTTATGTTCCCTACACAAATTTGAAAAAAAAGCAGATATTAGATATAATAGAAAATAATAGACAAGACATGGATGCACTCCGTTTAACTATATGAAAATATTCATTAGACTTTGTTTTAAACCATGTGCAATTTTCACTTTGCAAAACCTACCGTAAATCTACGCTAATTTATGCACTTACCTTATGAAATATGTCCCTTAAAATATACATGTAGGTATATTTATATTGAACCGCGTAATTCGAAAACAAATCATAAAATATTAAGACATTAAAAAATTAAATAAAATGTAAATAAAAATCAGTTTTAACAAAAGTATAAGCAGAATATTTATTATATTCTAACAGTAAACAAGACTACAAGAATATATATAAAGGCCCGAGTTTTCATTGTACGACTTATAGAAAAAATATGTTTGAAAATAAGCAAGATTCAGTTTCGATTAATGATGTCTTTAAGAATCTTTATTAAGTGCTAAAAATGATTAAATTTTACTCACTGTGATTATAAGGTAATGTGTGTAAAATGAAAACGATTTTTTAGTTATATATTACATATGTACTGAAAATAAATATCTACAGTTAGTCGACATCATTCCTGTCTTTTGTTTAGATTGTTTAATTTGTGGTTAGTTTAGCAGATTAATTGAGTTCTGTTTATTATACGAGTCAATGATCATATGTGCTGGTGGTAAGCGCTAATTTAATGTAACTTGAAGTAATATTCTAGTTTGTTAAAGTCCAATATATTGAATATTATTCCGCAACTTAAATAGGTATACATTGAAAAAATGGGCTCTATATATAAAACACTTATAGATAAGCTACAAAGCTAATAAAAAAATCATAAAGTTTGTGCCATACACTTCAGTGAAAAGGATCATTTTTTGCAAATTATTTTTCTAGGATATGAAAGTGATGAAAAGGTTTCGTACCTGCATTTTTAGATAAGTTTTATCGGCATCGCTAATCATAAAAAAGGGTCTAAAAGATTATACTCCATAAAACATTTTATATTATATGAAAGGGTGGAAATCGAATTATTGTATTTATCCGACAGATAGATTAGATTAGATAGACGGGTATTTTTCAGACTGGTTAGACAGACAGGTAAAATTATAAAATAGACAGACAGTTAACAAGTATAAATAAAGGTACAAGTGGCATGGAATACAAGTATTCCATGCCACTTGTACCTTTTTTATAATTGATAACTTATAGATTTTAATCATAACTTATAGGTATAATCTAATAATTATAACTTAATCTTATAGTTTCTCCACGGGGATAGTCAATGAGGAAGGATGTCCACACGCTTCTGTCCCGACCGAAACAAACTTTCCAAGGAATTCCAATTTGAATGCTATTCCCTGTATTCCCCTTTCTTTTTTAATGTTTCTCAGCTTTTTCGGTGCTATGAAACAAACTTTCCAAGGAATTCCAATTTGAATGCTATTCCCTGTATTCCCCTTTCTTTTTTAATGTTTCTCAGCTTTTTAAGTGCTATGAAAAAACTTTCCGATTTGAAATGCTATTCCCTGTATTTCCCTTTCTTTTTTAATGTTTCTCAGCTTTTTCGGTGCTATGAAACAAACTTTCCAAGGAATTCCAATTTGAATGCTATTCCCTGTATTCCCCTTTCTTTTTTAATGTTTCTCAGCTTTTTCGGTGCTATGAAACAAACTTTCCAAGGAATTCCAATTTGAATGCTATTCCCTGTATTCCCCTTTCTTTTTTAATGTTTCTCAGCTTTTTCGGTGCTATGAAACAAACTTTCCAAGGAATTCCAATTTGAATGCTATTCCCTGTATTCTCCTTTCTTTTTTAATGTTTCTCAGCTTTTTAAGTGCTATGAAAAAACTTTCCGATTTGAAATGCTTGGAAATATTCCCTGTATTTCCCTTTCTTTTTTAATGTTTCTCAGCTTTTTCGGTGCTATGAAACAAACTTTCCAAGGAATTCCAATTTGAATGCTATTCCCTGTATTCCCCTTTCTTTTTTAATGTTTCTCAGCTTTTTCGGTGCTATGAAACAAACTTTCCATGGAATTTCAATTTGAATGCTATTCCCTGTATTCCCCTTTCTTTTTTAATGTTTCTCAGCTTTTTAGGTGTAATGAAACAAACTTTCCAAGGAATTCCAATTTGAATGCTATTCCCTGCATTCCCCTTTCTTTTTTAATGTTTCTCAGCTTTTTTAGTGCTATGAAAAAAACTTTCCAATTTGAAATGCTATTCCCTGTATTTCCCTTTCTTTTTTAATGTTTCTCAGCTTTTTCAGTGCTATGAAATAAACTTTCCAAGGAATCCACACATTCATCATCTATTTATTATTTATTAAATTATTTCGCTTCGTTGTTTTACATCTATCTTTCTCAAAAACCATCACTTTAGAGACTTAAATTCACCATAGGTTCACATTCTTTGAGTACGTCATAGTTCTAATAACTAGAATTTATTAATGTATTTTCCAATGCGCAAAAAAGCCACATTCCTGAAATGTTTCATTTTCATTAATTCAACTTTCAATAATTCGACTTTCACCCCATATTAAATTCTATATTTCCCGAGAAATGTTTTTGCCAGTTTTCATCAAATAATTTACAAGGATCGGATAACTGGTTGTCAAGGCTTCTTTTGATTTTAATATGTTCTCGTCATTTTCACTGTTGAGAGCAAAAAAAGTGAAAAACAAAAAATAAAAAGCAAAAAACTAATTATATTTTGAAAGGATAAGTCAGTAAGATATTTGAAGAGTTTTCCAGAAAAGTCTTACAGATTTCCCCATCTTCAGAAATGCTTACTCTCCTGCGACGACTCACGATGACAGGACCTTAAAAATAATATTTCTACTTTCTGAAACTCATCATGGATTTATGTCTTTCCGAACATCTCGGTACTCCTTACTGAATACTTGATTACTCTAAAAGTTTCAAGATTATTTGTATTTAAATAAAATAAATAAAATACAAATTTTAATTCTGATATAAGTAGCAATCAAATGGATGCTTTTGATACTTCTTTAATTATTTCAGTTAATTAGATTGTTTTACATTTGTCTTTTGAAGGAAGGTCTTTTAAATTTCTTTGTTTTTGAGTTGCGCTAGATTTTTTTACTTGTGCTGAGCTGTATATTTACCTATTCTCAAAATAGCAACATTGTTATAATAAACAAAGATAAAATATTCAAAAGGACGTTTTTATTTAAGTACGCATAGTTTTTCTAATTTTCAAGAAATCGATCAAGTGTTAATATTTCTATCGTAACCGCGGAAATTGGTTTTATGAATAAAAATAGTAGAAATTTCTTTAAAACCAAATTTATTAATTAATTAGAAAAGACATCAACGAAAAAATATTTGGCGGCTACCAGGAATCGAACCATGGATCTCCTATCTATCTATGCGTTAACCAATTACGCTACAGCGTCAATATATCGACTTTATATGTAAGTCTCTTTTTATTAATTGATTAATACATATTATCTAATTGATGAATAAATTTGGTTTTAAAAATTCACAGAACTTTGTTCCGAAATTGCAACTTCACAATGAGAATGGGTTCTTTAATATGATATTTCTTTATGTTGCTGCGTGATAGAAATAACTGTATTTCCAAAATAACAATTATCTGTGTATGCGAAAATAAAGTCTTGTGCAAGGTACGGCTTAATATGTGATGATAAACAGGAAGGAAAGGTAAGGAAGGAGGCAGTGAGTTCAACATGTCAAGTTACGTTAAATAAGCCCTCGAACTGAGGATAACAGGATCAGGAGCAAGGGATGGACGGCGTCCTCTCGTGACTGCGATCATGGACTTCCGCGTCCCATAAAGGAAGAAGTCCGCTGGATACTTCACATGATGATTTAAAAATGACATGATTTTATATAATTAAATAGAACACGACTTGGTATCTATACACCTAAATATTTCTTTTCTTTATTCAATATGAATAAACACCTCTACAAGTTTCGGAAACGAAGTTCCATTCCTCAGGAGGATACAACGTATACTAAATTAAATAATCATTATATCGACATCAATTTAGGTCTTAAAATTTTACGTAATAACAAAAATAATAGGCAATTAGATGGTTTCGAAATTTTAGAAATAGGAGAAAATATTAAAATAATAACAATATAATAAACAGTCAAATTCAACTCCCAAACAACCCGATTCTTAACATTTCTTTAATTATAAATAAATAAAAAAACCAACGTTAACAATCCCTAAATTATTCTCTAACAACCCCCCCCCCCACTTCTATTTACTCCGCCAACTCTCCACCCCTCGTTAATTTTATGTCTATATAAAGATTATTTAATTTAGTATAAGTTGTATCCTCCTGAGGAAGGGAACTTCGTTCCCGAAACTTGTAGAGGTGTTTTTTCATATTGAGTAAAGAAAAAAAATATAAAGGGTTATTTGGAAAACATTAATAACCTCGCAGAACTCTATTCCTGCCTTGATTAGGAGTCGAAAATGTCCAAGATATTATGACCTAATATCAATAGTTATGGAGAAATGCGACATCAAAGTTAGCATTTTTTTTCAATATTTCTGACTAATTTTTTGTAAAACGTTGAACTATCATTACAATAACTTATATCGATTAGGAAAAATTCATTCGTTTCAATACATGTCAAATAAAATTATAAAAACCCTGAAAATTTTCCAATTGGAATGTTTTCCAATAGGAATTTGAAAATTTTTATTTTTTTATTTGACTCGTTTTAAAGGGAATGAATTTTTCATATTCGATATAAGTTACTGTAATGATAGTACAACGTTTAAAAAAAAAGTTAGAAATATTGAAAAAAAAATGCAAACTTTGATGTAACATATCTCCATAACTATTGATATTACGTCATAATAGCTTCAAAATTTTCAACTCATAATCCTCATAGACCTGCGAGGTTATTAATGTTTTCCAAATAATCCTGTATAGTGGTGTATACCATGTCGTGTTTTATTTAATTATTAAATGTCACCACAAAGTTATAAATCGTTCATGCAAGAAGTGATTTTATATAGTTGTATTCAATAAGAGAAGGAACAAAGAAGGTACAAAGTATTGTATGTAAATGAAAGATGGGATCCTTCTGTTGAAATCAAATACCGCCTTGAGCAAGCTCGTGCAACCTTTATCCGCACTAGAAAGATGTTCTGCAGAAATGATCTCAACCCTGGATTCCGAATTCGAGATGTGGATCTGCAGAGGAATATTCAAAATAGGCTGGATGGACAGAATTTTTATGGTTCGGATGAATAAAGAAAAATAACTAATTAAAACAGTAAAAATCTGAAAAATTCAATATCTCGGATATGTGATGAGACATCCAGGGATGTACGAGATCTTGCATCGCACAATGCAGGGAACGATTGCCGGAAGTCGGGGCCCTCGAAGAAAAATAAAATCATGACTGGAGCCATTCCGAACCGCAATGAATAGAGTGATGATCGCCAACATGACAGCCAGCGTCAGTTGAATGGATAGGGTGCAAAAATAAGAAGACATTTAATAAGCCGAAGTGTCTCGTTGGTGACTGTCATTGTTATTGTTATAAATTAATTAATTTATAATTAGTAATTTTCACCCACTATATTCCCAGCTTGGAGAACATTCTTGGCAAGTCCCTCGATTAATTTAAATTAGATTTGAGCTCTCAATTAACGAATTCAATTATTTGTTTTCAAAATATCTAACAGATTAACCATGCTTAATTGAAAATTCCGTTTCCAAGCGCTTGGAGAAAATTATTTTGTTTTGATTACACTACGACATTGAGTGAATTGTAGACTTATCCAATAGACGAACTTATCTATTGAATCTAGGGCTTCCAAACCAGTTAAAACCTATACTAATTAAACGATGGTCACTTTTAAAAAATCGTTCTAAAAAGAGGTTCTTTAGGTCGTTTTTCTTTTGTGAAAGATTCGGCCAATTCCTGTTAAATAAATAATGTTAAGTAAGTCAGTTAATGTTGAAATTATTCGCTAATCGAATATTATAAATAACCAGGTATTTTTTACAAAAAGTTATATTTTGAATTTGTTTTCATATTAGTATTTAAATATTTATTCGTCTCCCATATACTTATTTTTATTTTGTTATTGTCTATAGTTCGATTTTTTATTCGATAATGGGACCATTGTTAATATTTTTAACAAATTAGTGATGAAAAAATAGATAAACATAAAAGATAGAAAAAAAAATATTCCTATTAATTTTTCACCACAAAATTATTTTGCTCTTATTGAAGAAAACACATTTTTTTTACCTTCATTTCCGATGACGCGATGGTTAAAACCAGTTTACCAGTTTTTGGTAGAAAAAATGAAATTATTTTCTTTCGGGTGGTTTTTTGGAAGCCCTAATTAAATTGAATCTATGGGATGATTAAATATCACTTCATTACTTATTGGACATTGTGTGTTGACAGAGATAAATTGCGTTACCATGCTATTAAAGCAATGAATATAAAATGAAGAGAGTGATTTGGTACAAATCGTTATAGAGTAGATTAATTAGACGTGGGTATTGATAAGAAGGGTGAGTGTGCGTATGTGTGAGAATGGAAGTTTTTGAAAGAACAATTTTGAGACGTGTTTTTGAGCCTTTAAAATTAATATTGGCGTAGAATCTATATTTAGCCTTATATTTTATTTAATGAGAGAAGCGTCAAATACAATAATAGTAATTTCGATGTCGGTCCGTAGGTACATCCGTAAAATCCTATCCAATAGCTGACCTAATTCCGTTTTCAAGATTAGTACGATTTTAAAATTGTTATTAAATGAAATGAAAACATTGGCTTTTTAAAAATATTTACTTTTTTATAATATTTCAGTCTAATGAAAATTAAAACTAATAAATGCATCCATTACGATATCGCATGTCATTGTTATTAATGTATAAATCATTAATCAATATGTATAATTATCTATATAAAAATAGCCGTCACTAACGCTACCAAATGACTCAAATAATATTGAGGTATATATGGAACAAGATATACAAAGTTAAGATATATACAACTTCTAAAAATTTGGTAGATATGGTAGTCTATCATGGGTAGAAATGGTAACGTTACTTTATGTAAAGTGATCACTTAAACCAGTCGTACGATAGGTCGTAAGCCCTTTGAATATCCAAAAATACATCCATACCTACTTTTCTATATAAAATAATGGCGTTGTCTCTATGAGACATTTTTAATATATGTATATCTTGATACATAATTCTCTACTTAATAATGTCCATTACTACTAGATAGCGCTGTTTTTATAGCCTTAATGGCGGCCGAAATATATAATAAATACGTCATTTTTGACGGGTTATAACCAGGAAAAAACAAAATGTAGCTAGCTGTAGCTAGTGGTTTATTAGCAATAGCTGGTGGGACGTATAGTTGTAGTAATGGTTTATTAAAATATGAAGACTTTGATGATTAGGTCTTGTTTAGGGGATGACCGAACTTTGAATCAATCATTGCTGAGAAGAAGATCAAGCTGGGGAGGCCAGCGCTGAGATGGAGTGACAATGTCCTCAAAGACATATCTGTCTTAGAAAACAAAGGAGAATTTTTTTTAGTAGGCTAAAACCTACCAGAAGTTGTAGAGCCAATATTTGATGACAATTTTTTGGCAAGTCTGTACATCACTATTTATTTATTTACTATGAGATTAGATTACTCCAAAACAATATTCGACTTATTTTAATTCGTATAGATGACAATATCGATAAATAAAATGTGGATAATAATAAATCAGCCCTGACGATGTACCCTGAAATGTGATGCAAAACGTCGGCCAGAGGAGATGAAGACAAACGTCATAATAGCTCAAAAAACCGCACATAGAGGGATCGGTGAGTTGATATTAGTAGAAAAAAATACCACGATCAATCAAAATCATACGTTTTTCCATAAATATATTAATTATCAGGATAAAACACATAAGATTTCAAACTAAATTAAAAAATAGTGACAAAATACAGGGTGCCTCATAGCTAGTAGCATAAAATTCCGGAGAGTTTAATTAATGTAATTTTGAATAGAAAATATTCTTTACACCTTAGTGCGAAATGTTGACAGTTACGGAGATAAGCGACAACAAAATTTGCATTATTTTTTCAATATTTTTTTTATTTTTCAGTAAAACGTTGGCCTATCATTACAGTAAGTTATATATGGCCTATACATTTATTCGATTTGATACAGTAAAATTAAATTTAATACAAATAAAATTATTAAAATCTTGCAGAAATGTAGAAAATATACTTTTTGTAAGGTTTTCGTCATTTTATTTGACTTGTATGAATGCAAGTGAATTTTTAATATTCCATGTATGTTTACTGTGGTGATGCTCCAACTTTTACAGGAAATAAATCAGAAATATTGAAACAAAAATGCAAAAACAATGTGATGTCTCTTGTCTCCTTTACTGTCGACATTTCACCCAAAGTGTAAATAATATTTTCTATTCAAAATTGCACGAAGAAGACTATTCCAAAGTTTTTACTACTAGCTATGAGACGCCCTGTATATGCGTAATGCAGGAAATATATTAATGTTGCTATGTGAAATGTCATTCCCCAAGCTTGTTAACGAATAACTTGCTGATTTTGGTCTAGATAATCCACTAATAACAATAATCCATTTATGATCATGATTTAGCGTGATTAACTGCGCTAATAAATAAGTTTTGAATGAATTTCCTCTATGATGAGTAATCTATTTGTTATATATATAGTTATAATATTTTCATATTTTTTATTGAACAAGTATTCGATTAATAAGCTATAATAGACCTATAGGATTTTTCGGAAAACATTAATAACCTATATTCCTATATGAATTATTCCTATGTAAATACTATATTCCTATATAAGAACTATATTCCTGTCTTGATTATGAGTCTAAAATGTGCAAGCAATCATGACCTCCTATCAATAGTAATGCAATATCAAAGTTTGCATTTGTTTCCAATATTTCTGCCTTATTTTTTACAAAACGATGAACTATCATTACAGTAACTTATATCGATTACGAAAAAATCATTTGTTTCAATACAAATTACCTACATAAAAAGATAAAAACCCTGCAGAAATTCCGATTGGAAAACATTCCAATTGGAATTCGAAGGATTTTATTATTTTATTTGACTTGTATTAAAGGGAATGAAATTTTCATATTCGACATAACTTACTGTAATGGTAGTCCAACATTTTACAAAGAATAAGTCAGGAATATTGAAAAAAATGCAAATTTAGATGTCGCATATCTCCATAACTATTGATATTAGGTCATGGTTGCTTGAACATTTTCGATTCATAAGTAAAGCAGAAATATATTCCATGAATATATTTCTGCTTTGTCGGTTTATTGAGAAGTTTTCAATACTTACGTATACTTTTTAATAATAAATCAATTTAACATTAATGTACAGTAACGATATCAGAGTTTTATAGGCTATTAAAATGATATTTAATAATCGGCATAATTAAGATTTATTTCAAATGGATATAGAAATCAAAACAGTTATCAAATTTTCACGGCCTCATTTATGTACCTTGTGGTACTTCATTAGAAATTTTAACTAACATCATGGTTGTGAGAACTAATTTGTTTATCTATGTAATAATATTTAGACATTGTACTATGCTTGTCTTATTAAACTAATCTTGTTGAATTTGGTTAACTTTTACATGATGTAGAAAGTTTAGAATGTTATTCAAATATTAATAATTATCACAGTTCTCTGAATTTTCTGTGTTCAGAATGCGTTGAATATGAGAACTCTTGTTAAATTCATGAAATCTGAGTCTTTATTTCTAGGAATAGAAGAGCTGAGGATATTTTTTTAATTTTGTGAATATGCATCACTATAATGCGGTTGTAGAATAAATTCTTTTCTATGACTAAATCGTTGCAGGAAATATTTACGATACGCTCACAGATGTTCTGGTACCGTTGATTAAAATTTTACCTTTTTTTCTTTCTGCCCTCAGATTTATTCTATAAAAAAAAACATATGCTACTTCACTTTAAATGGGGATAAGTTTTTCAACTCAATAATTAAAAATATATATAACTTAATTTTATATTTTATAAGTGTCATGTTAATGTTAGGTTTGATTTCACGATTAAAAAAAAAACCGTATCGCATGCGTGTAACCGATTTCCACAGGATGTCAGACCTTAAATGTAGTCTATTAAAAGATTGTTTTATTATTGCAGAGCACTATTCACATTGCGTATTCTACTAAAATATATAGTTTTATTATTACAGAGCGCTATCTACATTGTGTTGTCGGTTTAATATTCTGAGATATGTATGTCAGGTCGAGCTATCGCGTGTGGAGTACATATGTTTGACAGGGCTAGCGTGGAGCGAGCATCTACCTTTCTTGTACAAATGTTGTAATCCATGAAAGTTCCGCCTTTTATTGGGAGTTTCAGAAAGCACTTTAAAGCAACGACTGTGAGAAAGGCGTAGACGTGTGAAAGTAAAGGAAAAATCCCTTTCCAATCTAACTTAACCTAACTTTCCCTTAAAAATCCGCTACATTCATTCTCAATTTTTTGACCAGACGCCATATTAAACGAGATAGAAAACAACTTACCAGCTCTAATGTTCAAAGTTTTAGCGTACAAAACGCCTTACAGGGCATACACTAAAATTTTTAAGACGTATTTTTGTGTTAGCAGGCACTTTAATGACACGCTGAAATGAACTTAGGGCTCGGGAAGGCCAAAATTAAGGTGGATCGTGATATTGATCAGTAAAGGAAAATTCTTGAGGAGACTAAATCTTTAATAGTGATGATAATATATATTTAAAAAATATAGGTAGTTACAAAATCTGTTTCTCCGAGAGCTATTGTGTCCGTTAAATTCGTAACCATTATATCATACACCGAGGACTGAAGGCAATAACATTTATTTGACTTGTAGTTGAGGAGTATAGAAGTTTGCAATAAACGAAATTGAAATAACAATATTTACCTAGTATTGATTTTTTAGCCGTCAGCGTCGCGTAAATTTTTAATAAAATGCTTTTCATAGAAATCATCGAATAAAGATTACATAATTAGAACAATTCAATTTATCTTCCTTTTGAAAATTCAAATTAAAATTTAATAAGGAAAATCATAGCATTTCCTGTGGCTGACAAGTTAATAAATATCAAACAAAATTATTAAGTCAGTCTGTCACCCAATTATATTTTAAACTTAGATAACATTGAATATTTCAGCAAAAGATTTAGGTACAATATTCAGATTAAGTACCTACAATTTTCAATTATATTGGTATGTCAGATGAAACTGATTTGTACTACAGAAAAATGAATTTATAATTCCATTTTAATAATGAAGATGCTTTCATTACACACTATTTGCTCTTACGATAAACTGATTTTTTAAAATTATTTTTGCAAACTTTTAATCAAAGAGGTTAAATGAACTAGAATGGAAATCAGAGGGGTGATTTGACGCCCCAGCAATGAAAATCGGATTTGTTTAGTCATCGGTCACGATTGACTTTCGTTGGTCACCAAAGGATATTTTGAGTGTTATTATTACAAGAAAGTACGTTCCTTACTTGATCAAAAAACTCAATTTAAAATGGTGATTTATAATAAAAGTGACTGTTAAATAATATTCATCTAACTCAACTCTCTTCCACGCTGATCTTCAAAGCCGGCTTAATATTTTACTGCCCTAGAGAGCTTCTTTGAATTTCCCTCTACTTTATATAACCTCTTTCATATTAGTAATCTTTTTTTACATACGGTATAAAAATATAAATTAAATTGTAACCATATGCTACCTTAAAATCATGGGGTGAGAACATTGAAACATGACTTTTACCAAAGAATCTCTTTTGAAAAAAATCGATACAAAATATATATCTCGTTCCTATTTCAATAATTATCACATTATTCACATCGTAATATTCTGTCAGACATATAATGAACTAAGATTTTTTTCCAAATATGTAGGTATGTTTGCGTAAAGTCATGCTTCAATGTTCTAGCTGCACGCGCCTGCCTAAAACGTATACTCTTTTCTGAATCGCAGTAAACTTTGACAATTTATTCCACCGAATAAAAGAAGTACAAATACAAATAATCTTTTACATATAGAGTAAAATAAGTTACTAATATTATTTTATAATGTCATAATTTTTTTTTTGTTTTTTTAATACGGAAAAATCGGTAAGTAAATTATAAACTAAAATGTGACGCTTTTAGAATGAAGGCAAACTCACGCGGCCTGTCAGCTTCATCCCCTTCCTCCCTCTCGCCGTCTGGCCTGGTGTGGTGTTTGTGCTTCCTGTGGGAATGCCGCCTCTCCCCAGGGAGGTGCACGCCCACGAAGACGGTGTGCGCCCTGTGTCCTGGAATAGCGAACAAGCGTGTCAGGCATATTCAATAGTTCACCTGTTAACTCTCATAAAAAAGTTTTTGCCACGCGAGGGTAGTTGGAGAAACTGAGCGGAGAGTACATTTATAATATGTTTGGATTTACCAAGCATAACTATGTTGGGATTTTACCAAGCATACACTTTGTTGGGATTTACCAAGCTTACACCATTTCGGGATTTATTACAAGAATTATGACATTAAAAATTTTCAGTCTAAAAATTTTGCAGAAAGTAGAATAAATCAAATCTGCAGCACAAATATGTTTTCATTATATTGATCTATTGAAGTACATCTGTTATCAGTGTAAAAACAATTTATTCAGTACTATTTTATCCAGTTCCTCTTGAAAGATAAACTTTCAGAAATTTACTACGCGGAAACTCCGGAAAATAATTGAAAGCTTTTACTAAAGCCGTGATATAACGCAAGTTTAATCTTTTAACTCTACGGATAAACTATCTGACGACATTCTAAATCAGATTGAAAGATAGCTGCCGTTCTATTTTCAGGACTAGGGAATCCAATTCCAGGATTCCGGCCCAGTTGATGGTATTTATGAATCTCGGGATTGGAAAGCGTAATCCCGAAACTCTCAGGACTAATATTTTGATATATTATAGTCTCAGAGAGATGAAGTCATTTATATGGAAAAGTAGGTATGGAAGTCATTGGGTGGCTGACTTATGTGTTCATTTTATACTATGCCACTGATTTTTTTGACTATATTCTTTTTATATGTAGGATATGACATTCATCAGAATTATTAACATAAAAAGTTAAATTTTTAACTCCTTTTTTAGACCAAAGGAGTCAATAAATCTTGATTAACAATGATTATTTCTCTGGGGACAAAATTCAGTAGGTATTGTGGAAAATTTGAACGTATGTAGGTACTCAGAATATTCGAATATATCAATAATTTGGATTAATTTTGGGATTACCAAAATTCGATCGTGCCTAAATGATGCTTCACTTTGCTATTACTTCGGATATATAATTCACAATGGTAAAATTGTTTCACATTGTCATTAGAGAATCTTGTGTCATATTATTATTAACGTTTTGTTGTTCGATGATTAATTAAATGTAATTACGTGTTTGCTTTTTGAATCGGATTTGATTTCTTACTCAGATATGCTAGATTTTTTAGAGATAAATAATTTAATAATCGATATGCATTGTATAGACGCCTTAAAGTTCTTTCATTACGATAAATAACAGATATACAAAAAAAACGTCGTTGAAAACAATTCATGAATGCAAATGATCTATTTACGCGGAACAATTCCTCGAAAGCGAGGGTGTAAAAAATTATAAATGTAGGATTTATTATTCGTGATTTAATATTCAAGGAAAAAACAGGAAAATAAAAAAAAATCATAAATTATTCACGACAGAATTATGAATTTTTTGATAAATATATTTCGTCTCTAGTTTAAACGGAAACTACGCTCTGCAGAAAATCGCGAAAAAGGTCATTTACGTAAAAGTACGCGATTTCCATAAACGTAAAGCAAACATATTAATAAAATACACATTAACCATTACTTAAATCAATTTGAAAATGTTTAACTGATTATAACGGGGGTGACGAACATTTTTCGTGCGCGTGCCGAAAGCTCCCAAATATTATTTATCAATTGTCGGACGTGCGTGCCGTTTTTTTATTTTTGTTTTGTTTCAAATTACACTTTGTCTTCATCTCATTTACTTTATTTGTATTTCCTCCCACATATGTACATCATTTATCTATTTCTTGTTGTACATATATTTCTTTATGAACTTCACTGCATTCCTTCAAATATAATTATTAAGTTATTGTAATCCTACTTATAAACACATAAACTATGGTTTTCCCCTCCTCATCCTTGCACCCAGGAGACAGTGGTTTTTTGTGGACGTCTTCCCGCGTTCCTACAAGTTTCTACAAGTTAAAGGACGTGGGGAGAATGACCACATTAGTATTAAAAATTTTTTTTGATACCTCTTTTTAGTATTAAATAATGCCAAATTGAGTGGCGAAAGTCTAGGGTCGATGTGGCAGCTATTGCTTATTTAGGGTAGGTCCCTCTTCACAGTTAAAAACTACATTTTTTATTTCCAACAGCCACGTTAAATAGAATTTATCAAATAATTTTTCATTCATAAATGAAACTGAATGTACTTTTCTTTCAAATCAGACTTCGGTTGGACTCGGGCGCGCTCGGGCCTCCGCCGGGCCCGAAAAATGCTCTTTTAACAAACTATACGATTTAATTAATTTGAATTCTTGAGAATGAGGTATAATTTTTTGAATATTTTTATATTAATGACAGTGAAATTTTCTTAGTACGCCTGTAGAATTTAATTATAATAATCGATGTTCATAATGGTTCTATGGATACTGCAATATAGGAAACAGGACGATTAATTTTGTCTTTTTTAAAACGATATATTTAACAACTTGTCGAAAAATATTATTATCTGAATAGCACCACTTATTTTTCAAACTTTA
This sequence comes from Agrypnia vestita, assembly GCA_016648135.1. Lineage (NCBI taxonomy): Eukaryota > Metazoa > Arthropoda > Insecta > Trichoptera > Phryganeidae > Agrypnia > Agrypnia vestita. The sequence continues at coordinate 117,840 of JADDOH010002057.1, read as the reverse complement.
TGCAATCAATTTTTAAATAAAATATATGGTCTTTATTTGAAAGTAAACGAGATTAGTGTACCAAAGATAACTCTGTTGCATGGAAACTAAAATAGGGTTTCGGGGTTATAATTTTTTTAATGTTATATAAATATATAGTTTTTCATATTTTTTTTAAGGAAATGCTTCAAGAGTGAATGGATCTATCATATTAAAATTGAATAAAAGCCTGTTTAGCTATGGGTTTTGAAAAAATGATTTAATAAGTTTACGTTAAATTTAGTAAATCGAGAGCAAATACGAAAATCGTGTACTGGGACCTCTTAAGTTTATTTTCAAAATTTTATGTCATAATTTTAGCAATTATCTTCAAACTTTCTGACTTACTTTCTACAAAATATTGGAGCATCACTACAGTAACGTATATAAAATATTTAAAAAATATATTTTCTTTAATACAAGACAAATAAAATGACAAAAACCTTAAAAATACGTATTTTTTGAATTTCCGCAAGGTTTTAATATTTTAATTTGACTTGTATCGAGTCGAATATTTTTTTATATTTTGTATAGGCTACTGTAGCGATACTCTAACATTTGACAGAAAATACATCAAAATATTGTAAAAAAATGCAAATGTCGAAATTTTACCCAAAGCATAAAGAATATTTTCAATTCGAAATTGCACGAAGAAGACTCTTTCCGAGTTTTTGCTACTAGTTATGAGACACCCTATTTACTAGTCTACCTCTTGTTACAAAATAATATTAAAAAGATATTCTTGTAACATGAGGTGAAATATCCCGGCAACATAGCAATACACGTCGGTATATCTGAAGGTTACTTATTCTACTTGAGACCGTATCTACTTGTTATCCTCAATTATTTAATGAGTATCCTCTCCATAATAAGTAGCTAACGAATAAGTTATGTAATGTAACACTCAATTCGTTAACGACACACTTGTTGAAAGCATCTAAGTCGGTGGTAAGTAAATATTTAATTCAAGATTCAATAAACATATTCATATTAGGATATCAGATGGAGATATCATCAGGTAGAGATATCATTACTAAAAATATTGTTTTAGGTGAATTTAAATGAACTTTTTTTAGAATACAAAACAACGACTCAAAACCACTGTTTATCCATGTTTTATTTATGTATGCATATTTGGGTTGGACCTGGGTTAATGGGTTCACGATAATAACACAATAACACCTGCAGTTCTTATTAAGTGTCATACTTTTCAGAAAAATAGCCCTTCACAAACCATCCGATCTTTAGATATTAATCATTGTTTTTTCCGTTTATATTAAACTTATATAAACTTGTGGCCAGTACCTGAAAGGAATTTAAAAAATAATATGTATACACAGGCCACCAAAATATATAGACATGAACTAACGAATATTTCTTAGTTCGCGTTTTGGTTCCGCGTTTGGTTCCACTTTGGGGGCGTCTTCTTCGTTGAATTTTGAATAGAAGATATTTTTTACCCTTTGGGTGAAATGTCGACAATAACGGATATAAGCGACATCAAAGTTTTTTAGCATTTATCTTCATATTTCTGACTTACCTACTTTCTGTAAAGTGTTGGATCACCACTACAGTAACTTATGAAATATAAAAAAATATTCTCTTTAATACAAGTCAAATAAAATGACAATCATACAAAAAATATTTTATAAATTTCTGCAAGGTTTTAAAGCGAATATTTTTTTATATTCTGTATAAGTTACTGTAGCTATAATGCAACATATGATCTTGTTAATTTTGAAATAATTATGAAAAGATCAAAACTAAATGTCTTAAACATTATAATTCTTAGTAAATAAGTTGCACTCTATTACAAAGTGACGTTTTTACTTGAAGAATCTCGGTTTGGATTTTTTTAAATATATAAAATAACGTCTATTGTAAAAATACGTTTTGTTTACTAAGGGATTTAAATATGCGAGAATAAATACTTTGGACAAACTCAAAAATACTGGTCTAAAAAGGAATTAAAAATTGAAATAATTTGTAGGCGTATTCTAGTGTAATGTTAAAGATTCGGTAAGATTAGTAACATTTGAATTTGATTAGGGGAATGAAAAGGCTTTGGACGCGGGTGGCACTAATGATAATTGCAACACACATATGAAACAGGTTGTAAAACTTAAATATATATACAATTTCCAAAAAATTATAAATGTGGTATTCTATTATGGGTGGAAATAAATGGTCAACGTTAAATTTTGTAAAGTGATCACTTAATCCAGCCGTACGATAGGTCGTAAGCCCTAGGAACCCCCAAAAAAAGACTTCCATACCTATTTTCCCATCTAAACCTATAAAACTCATTGTCTGTCTGTCTGTTCTCTATACAAATCTACACCGTTTGTTCGATTCGATTCAAATTTTGCATACTTATGCTTTAGGACCCGGTGGGTAACATAGGTTACATTTCCCCTCTCTTTTTTTACCCCTTCCCTCCCTGATACATTTTCGATGCAAATCTATACCGTTCGACCGATCGGACTCAAAATTTGCAAACTTATTCTTTAGTACCTGGCGGGTAACATAGGTGACATTTCCTCCCTCCCCCTTTACCCTTTCCTCTCCCCCTGATATATTTTTTATGCAAATCTGTACCGTTAGAATCGAACCTTTGTTTCCCCCCACAAATTTATTTTCAACTTAATCCTTAACCCGTGTATGAACAGCTAGTAAAAAAATATAATTTTGTCTGTATGAGACATCTATAATATTTATTAAAAAACACTTTTATTGGATTATAAATGTCTTAAATGTATTCGTCATACTTCCTGTGTGCCCCAGTCTCCTCGCTTAAAGAAGTGGTTTATTTCAACTCTGTACAATTTTATACTCTGTGTATATAGAATTTCCTAAGTACTTAAAAATGATTGAATTTATAATCATTTTTTGTTTGCCTTACGTTTTCAATGAGATATTTTAAACGATATAAAAGAGCGTAGGCTGTTTCAAAGAGAAAATATTACAAATACCATTTGTTGCCTTTTGTGTGTAATACTGCGAGAATTTTTTTCAAGAATTTCAATTCGTGGGAATATGGTTCTGGTGAAAACAGAAAAAAGTGTTATTGAGAAAATAAGGAATTTCGCAATGCTGCGATTTGAATTTTTATTATATTGAAAAATCGATGAAAGAAATAATACGAATCTTCTTCGGTTGGGTACAGTTATTTGTTATTTCATTCCACTAAAAATAGTAGATTTAATAAAAAATACTCATTTAATAAGAATTCCAACTATTTAGTTCATAAAGCGCGTGTCCACAAGCTCTCGTGTAACACAATAAAGATAAAGATGGATTAGTATCGGTTGGTTCACTTTTCTCTCCATGCAAAACTACCACTTTGCAATTGACACAAATTGAGGACCACATGTATGAAAATTATTACCCGAGATAATGTGACAGTTTCACATATAATAGTTGCTGTTGATAACCGTTTTGCATGTTAATCATGATTTTATTTTAAAATATTCCATCTGGCTATAAAATCGGTTACAAATATTTCAGTTTAGTCGATTGCATTGTGGTCGATTTGTTTCTGTATCCCTCACATAATAAAAATATCTAAATCACCAAAAACTCTTCTAAAAATGTTCATCACAAGCGCAAATTACAATTTGACAATACAATACATCGTAGCTTACAAATACTCTAAATATATTTGATATTGAAAGACGAAAGTCTAAAATAATAGTAACTACACATTATCAAAGTCTCTCGAAGATACTACGTAAATCTAGAAGCAATTGAGCTATTCTAGAATAAATCACAATCACTAGAAAAATAGAGAAACCGGTTGAACGTTCTCGATGTAACGCGAAACCAACATTTGTTTATTTAAGCGAGGCGGGTGCACATCGGGCCAGAGTTATTTTTGATGAATGACAAGTGAACGGCGCGACCACAGAAAGGTGTTTTATTATAGACAAGCGGTAGAGTGGGTACTTATGTGCGATCTAGCGTGCGATCCACAGCGAAGCGACCTGGTGATAGACAAAAGTGTAGCGAATATTCTAAAGATAATTAATTAGTGGGAATTACGAAATTAGTGACCAGTGATTTAATTTAATTGATAAAATTGTAATTAATTTCCAGTTCCATGTTCAATACGCATAATGCAATGTTAACATATTTGAATGCAAAATGAAATGATTAATAAAATACATCATATATATAAGTATACAGATTAGTACTATAGCCAATGCACAAAATACTGCACCGTAATCCTATCTATGTTAATTTCCTAGTTATATGGGAATGGATATCGCACAAGTTTTAAATGCCGCGTATTTTTTTTATAAATAAGGCATGAGTATTTTATAGTGTTTAGTATTAAAATGACTAACTCACGTGAGGTACCGACGTGTAGTTGTGTGAAAATGTGTTGAAAATATTAATGAAAAGGTGTGTAAAATAGCACCAAATGAACGAAAAAGATAATATTTGATTTTTACCTTATATCTGAAAATGAACATTCTAGCATTTAGTGTTTTATTCTTTTCCGGTATTCGAGAAAAATTTGAGAACATGTCCAAATCATTGATGGGTCTATTAAGAGCGGAGATATTGTGTTATAGTTATTATACAATATACACATTGGTGAGGTATTGTTTACAATTAAGTTTTTTTTAATCTGGGGTCTGTATACATTTCCGTATAAATTTAGAGCAAAAATACACAATGCAAGCATTCCATTCGAAAGATAAAGTCAACCGTTTCCTGAGGCTTTTGTGGTCGGCAGGGTGGTGTGATAACATGCCAGGCATTGTCGCGACCTACCATGAGCCCAACTTTTCTTATTCTGGCGACCGGTTTTTTTGCAACTTCGCAATTCATTTTTCTTAAAAAAAAGGTTCCGCGAAATTTTTCCGATTTTTAAAAATACTTATTTTCGGGCGAAACCTTTCCAGACCTTAGGTCCAGATTTAAGAAACAGTTATCTTAATCTGAATACTATGCAGACATTGAGTGACAATTGTTATTAGAATCACGTTTATAAGATTTTTGTATCGTTATCAGCTGTCAATTAAAATAATCTTCAAATTATAGTGAATGTGAAGTTATGTAAATGTAAAGTACTCAGTTGACAGGTAGGATTAAGATAATTTATTAATTATATTTATTCAAGATTTATTTACTGACTGATTTAATGTATTAATATCAAATTGAATTTGAGTAATGAATGAGTACGTAAGATTAATTAATGGCCCATGTGCACAGATGAGATTTTTACGAGATTTTTGTCTCACAAGATTCTTTTTAGACAACACTCGCGTTTCGTGGTGGACCGTGTACAAACCATTCTCAGAGATTCGAGAAAAATTAACTCTTGGTAAGTTTTACTTATGTTTAGTAATATTGCCTGTAATTTTATTGTGTGAAATATAATTGCTTCAATACCTGACAATAAAAATAAGTGTTATTATGACGTAACCTATACTTAATTGTGATGTTTGTTCACCGTTGTTCGTTTAGTGTTTTGAAAAGTGATGCTATAATAACGGGTCGTTTTACCCAAAACTGTTTTGTGTAAAATGATGGAGTAAAATGACCCTTTACTATAGCTTTTTGGTAAGACTAATTAATTTACTTACTTATACTTACAGATATCCCTCTTCAGTACAAGCGAACTAGTATGAGGGCTGAATGGAGTGAATCCGCTATGAAGAATGTTTTGAGTAAGGAAATAGATGTATTTCAAGCAAGTAAGGACAGCGAGAATTGCGTTGAGTGCAAGGAGGACTGTCGCTACACGAAGTCGAAAGATGATCGGATCAAATGCATTCAATGTGAAAATAGCTGCCTGTGATTTGTGCTATGTACGAGAACTTTTGTCAGATCTGTGGATTTCAAGAAAACACACATTCCTTTTAAATTATACATTTGTTTTTTATTTTTAATGATTTCGAATGTGTGTATTACCACAAGTCACAAATAATACTCGTACGTCCTTGCTTGTTTATTTATATTTTTTATTTAGCCGATTACTATGATTTACTTTGGTCAAATATGTATTTTAATTACACTAATATTGTTGTGACACTACATTTTCTTTTCTTAAATTCTTAATCGATATTATTTAAACTCATCAATACAAAACGTGGGGCGTATTACATTGTTTACCCTATATATGACGTTGAAATTGAGCGTTATATTCACGTATTTGAGATTGTTTCGATCTACCAATCTAAAGTGATGATCTCTGATTTTATCTCCACGTCAAATTCTTAATACGTGCACAAGGTACTGATCTTTTTATCTCAACTTAATCTCCGAGACTGATCTCATATTGTCTTATTCCGTGGACATAGAAAATAAGAGAATTAACAATTTATCGTCTAGTTTCCATCCATCCACGGTTGATTACGATACATCCCCAATTCCCCGGACACCCTAATCTGGGGCTTACATTACCTCCTTAGAGGTTTTAACCCCAACCTTTGTTAATCGGTGACCTTTGTGAGCACATCTTTCAGTAATATTTTACAGCCTTAATAAATCAAAAAACCATGCCCACTTGGCGGGCAATCAGTACTTTTAAATAAGTTGTATTCAACTAAAATTTTGGCGAAGTAAATGGAAATTAAATATGTATCATCACGTTATATTTTATCCAAATTTTTATAATATTCCGAACATTATAATATTCCGTCAGATAAATATGTTATTTGGATTTTGTAAGTATATTTATATATATATATATACTTAAAAACTTATATATACTTAAAAATACGTTTATTATCTACGCTTCATTCAATGTACCTACCCACTGCCTAAACAAAAAAAAACGTGCGAGCCTTATACTAGTCGCATGTGATGTGTAACATTTGACATTTGACAATTAAAAATATCAGTTGAGCAGCAACAGAAATTAACATCAAAATTTAAAAAAGCTAATACCTATATAGGTATTTATTAATGAGTAAGTACAAGTAAAGAAAATGTGTGTGCATTTATTTATTATTGAATTTTGCCGCACTAGGTAGGTACTGTATATCTACTTACGCATTTTGTTTAGAAATGTGTTTGGTCAATTATATGTTTTTTTTATTAGATGGCGGTAATGTGCCGCCGTACCAGCCTCGCAACATATATACAAAATCAGAAGCATTGGCTGGTAATGTGCGTCTCCGCTGTGATGGCACTTGCTGGATATTGATTTGTTTATAATATAGATACTTGTTGCGTACTCCGCGCGCGCTCATTGGTTAAATGAAATTGCGCTCTTCTTATTTCCTGTTACGCAATTCCGTCCTTTTTCACGAAATCACTGCCACAGATTGCAGGAAAGCGAGAGGAAAGATGTTAGGCAAATATCAAAAAGGCAATGAAAAAAAATAATTTATCAATAGTTTAATTTTTCAATGAATTTTGTAATATAATAAATCAATGTAACATTAATGTACAATAACGATAACATAGCTTTATAGATTATTGAAAAGATAATAAATAATCGGAAAGATTAATTTCAAATAGATACAGAAATCAAAACAGTTATCTAATATATTGGTTAAAAAAATATATCTCTAACATTTTTAACAATGTTTGACTGAAAACAAAAAAGATGAAAACATAAAACACACGAACAAAAATTAATGAGCATCATGCTGTCACGTCTCGTTTAATATCTTACACTTTACCCTCATTTGTAACAGGATAACGATATTGCGTCTTATATAACACGACAGCACTGCGTTTAGAAGATATAAAATATTTTTCTTCGAGGTGTCTGATTTGAATTTAAATATAAATGCTTTCCAGGTAGGGGTTGCGTGATATCAGATTGATTTATTAATGAACACAGATTCCATGAATTTAAGACTTGATTTTTAGGCAAAAAATGCGTTTTTTGGAGGCTTCCCGGGTGAAATATTATTTAAAATTATGTCATAAAAATGCGTAAAAGTTTCTACAGGGTTTGGGGTGTATTATTTGTACATCCATAATAACATTTCTACACTCATTCAGTAACTTTGTGAATACCATAGGTGGAATAATACACGCATCTGAGTGTAATTTTCTTCGTAAAATTAAATTTTCTCATATAAAATCTTTATAATAATAATTATTAAGGTACATTGATATTCGTTGTAAAAATAAGCAAAGTTTTTTTATTCAATTTAAAATATAGAAATGCGTACATAGAATACACGTCACATCAATATTTTAGTAATTTCAAACAAAGTTAAGCATTTGTGTTACAAAACTATGAGAATAAAATTAACGTCCTGGTCTCTCGGAGTAAGGATTTAACCCCCAATAGCTTGCTTACTAGACGATTGTCATATCGCTGAACTATGAAACCCATCTGGAGGTAAATTAATGTGTTTGGTAGTCGGGTAAACGTTAGACCACGTGTATAGTATTGGCCAATAATTGGGCTAGGCTTAGGTTAGGGCGCGACTTCAGGTCGCTCTGAAACAAGGACTATTATTAATTTTGAAATAAGGTGGCGTATCAGGCTGGTCGACCATCGGTAGTATAAGTAAGAAAATTATGCCATAAGTGCATATTGAATTGAGCATTATTGATTTTTGTGATTTCTACTCCCTTTCTTTTAACTCGTATCGTCTGCTTGCATGTCTGACGAAAAAACTTTGGATCGATTTTTAACCCTTTTCCCGTAATCCAATCGAGCTGAAACTTTGTAGACAGACTCGTGGCGATGATAAAAATGATCTAACAAATTTTCGTTAAAAAAATTAATAATTATAGTATAATTTTGGATTTTTCGAAATTCTTTATTACTTGCTTTCGTAGCGTCGCCCGACTCGAGCCCAACGCGTAGGTTAAGCGCCAGTTTCCAATAGTAAATGAGAAAGGGAGTGTAATAAAAACTTGGTTTTTATGGGTTAGTTTTTTAAAATTTATTTGATGCAATTTTTTCCTACGGTATATTTTTAATATCTAGATCAATGGAGAAGGCCAAAACCTATAGGAGGTTGTAGTGGTAAAATTGGTGATTATAATACTGAGAAACCGCGGCCTGCGATGGAGTACATTGATGTCAGTAAATATTAAAAAAAGAAGAAAGAGGGAGGAAAAGAGAAAGCCCTATGCCTCAGAATACACCCGTTTCTGGAAAGATACGTGAAAAAGTTTGAAGTTCAAGGATGGAACATCTTAATCACACGAGGACTCATAATATATGAATCTCGCAACGAGACACTGATTAAGATTAAGACTGAGAGAGAAGGTCATCAACTCAGTAAATGGCTAACCTCCGCCTGCCAAGATCCGTTTTATGAGTAAGAGGTCTCAAATCGTCTATTCTCTTTATCATTCCTTTATGCACCCCAGAGACAGCGGTGTGGTTTGTGCAGTCTCATTGTCGCGCAGCACGAGCGCTTTTGTTTCGTCCGAGGAGACCGCTTTAGCATTAAAACCAGTAGGACCAATACGGGAGATTTTGCTCGTAGAATGGCCCTGGGTTTGTGGTGGGTGCCATGTTGCATAACAATATCGCCAAATACCGTTTACATAGCGTCATACTTTTTATTTAATAAAATACATATAAAAACAATATATACAAAGCACATAAATCATATTATAAATTTATTAAGATGAGGAAAAGCCATATCACATCACTAGGGTACTAGAAGGCAGTGATAGCACATGTCCACGCTCCTATATAAACAGCATATGGCAAAAGAAAACGCTCAGTCCAGACACCGAAACCGTCACGACCGGCTGTGTTCCACCCTGTACGGGAAAAGTCCAAAAGAATCATCCCCGAGGGGTATTACTTAGGAAACCTTTCCCACCACCCCCAAATCTCCCTTTAATATCTCCCAGCACGACACCCATGCTCCTATGAATTCCCAGAAGAATTTATTTCTGATAATGATTTGTCCTTCAAACTATTCAATGACTTATAGCACATTGATTAAAGAATTTTTTTTCTATAAATTACATTTTAGCGAGGTTTTAACAGGTAGCGAGTTTCATCATTGATCATTGAACGTGTTGAAATATATTCAATAAACCTCGGAGCATTAATGTATTATTTAATTTTTATTTTATTTTTATTTTTAAAAATAGAGATACGAACACGGAATTCGTGTCACATCAATATTCTTAATTGCATAATTTATTGATTAATATGCTAACTCTGTGCCTATTTTACTTGCAATACAATACAGATACACTTTCATACACGCCACATAATAAATCCGAATACCGGAAGATTCTCCCGGTAGAGTGGGAATCATTCCTTTCACACTACCGTATTGGTTATCATCAATCTACCAATTTAGGGAAGGCGTGATCAGGTAGACTGAGACAGAATGAAAGATGTATTTTCGGTTGCGTGTTCATGTTTGTTTCCCACATGTAAAATAAAAGAATACTAGCAGGAAAGCAATCGGCTTCGCGGCCAGCGATGGCCGCTGCGCGGTCAATTGTGTTTGCTGTGCAGCAAACACAATTGTTTACCTATGCCTACGTCAACCGCTTCGCGGCCAATTGTATCTGGCAAATTTCCACTTTTAATTACGGGTAGTTTAGATATAGTTAAAACAAAGTATTTATTCAGTATTTCTAACCGATTAATAAGTCAGAGCGGAATAAACCACAGTTCGATAGGTAGGTACCTACTCTCTTCTCTTCTCGCAGTGTTGATTACTTTTATACAACATTATAAAAAAACAAAAATGTAATTAAAATTTCAACGAATAAAATATTCTCGACCGTAAAAAAAATTCGATTCTGCCAGGATTCAAAACTGGAATCCTCTGATCCGTAGTCAGACGCGTTATCCGCTGCGCCACACGACCCAATGGGCGCCACGGCAAAATTATTGTATACATATAGAAATCCAAATGCAGAAACGTACGACATTGCTTGGAGTAATTATAATATAGATTATTAAGACGGGAGAGTTGAAGCGTGTGTGATGATGTATTTACACTCTTCACGTTCCAGCCTCTATATATATATATATACCCCCTCTAATGCAAACACGGTCATTGACATTGAAAGCAATTAACCTGATTGACGATTGATGCAATGCAGTGTGCCTAATATTAATTGTAATCTCTTAATCAATTCATTTATCCGTGTAAGCAGTATTTGTTATAACTACACAACATTGCTTGAGCTGCCTACCTAAATTATTATTGTTATAAAAAAATTGTCGCTCTGACAGTTTTGCAACACAACGTTGGGTCAAGTATGCACGACGCCGAAATAGTGCTGCATTGGCATAAATCATTCCTACACGGTTAACCACACAAACCCGCCAAACCATAAGCGACTTTATTCGCGATCTTTAAGATGCAGTATTATGAATTGTTACATCACGGTATCCACGGTTGAGTAGACCATGTGACAGGCCTGTTAAGTTCGGGTAATATTCGACAGTCGTTGTACTACTGACGGGTGAAGAGCGATAAGTGTGTTTATTTGTAACAATTATGACCAATCGTGTTCGAACAGGTTTGTAGGAGATAGCTGTCAGTTATAACAAATTTTAATTGTGGAATTATCCGTGAAAAACAACGCGCTCATAGACGATTTACGTTATCGAGCGTTATCGCAGTGTTTTTTCATATTTTTTTGTCTTCAGATTATTGTGAATGATACGTAACAGTGAAAATAAATAAATATTTTGACTTTCTCTTTCGAATCATTCTTTTGTAGCACGTGTCTACGGGGTGATTATTTTTTCACCTCTGTCAAAATGCTGCTTTTTATTCCTTATAACAAAGCTTATGCGTAATCTTTTACAGGAAAATTCCTGCCTAAATCACGAATCGAATATGCTGTAACATCAATGTCTAGCGAGACTATGTACCTACTGAGTGCTGAAAATAAACAACGGTGTCACGCGATGGCGATCGGCCAACCGTGACCGCAGACTGTTTCGCATGCAATCGGGGGTCACTAATCCGTGACCGCGTTATCTCTCTACAGAATTCTACTACTTTCTCTTCCAAAGTAAAACACACGTCACAAGAATCTATAATTTTCTACGAGATTACCTCTGGAATAAACCTTTCCAAGGAATTTTGCTATAAAAGGAGTCACGCGCCGCGGACTTCAGCAATTCAGTTTATGAAATTAACAAGGCGACGTCTCCGCGATTACTAGCAACCGAGCGAACCAGTGTAATCATTGATTCGTGATATTACAATACGTGATATTAGTAAGTGACCAGTGCAAGTGAATAAAGGATACTGGGGCGAATAATTTCTACGAGCGAACATTGAACGGAGTTTATCAAAAGTAATCTAAGCAATAGAGACAGCGTTAATTAGTGCGAAATAAGGAACAATTCAATAATAAGTGTGGAATATGCAGAAGACATTTAGTGACTATATAATTAAGAGAGGTACTATAATTTAATACAATTTAACTCGTATCCGGGACTTTCTTTGGTAATGATTTAAAATAAATTAATTTCCAGTGTTTTCATTTGTCTCCTAAAGCCATGTCCCGTGACGATATCAATAGTTATGGAGAGAATCGAAGTAAAAGTTTGCATATTTTTTCAATATTTTTCTGTAAAATATTGGGCTATCTTAAATGGAACTTTTATTGAATACTATAAATTTATCCCTTATTATTAAAATAAGATTAAAATCTTGCATAAATTTGAACCAGAATTTTAAACAATATTTTCATCATTTTATTTCTGTTCTATATGTTCCCCTGATTGTCAGAAAATATTTTTACTTTGTAATTTATTGTCGCACTAGGTCTATTTATCACGGTCATCACCAATCCATTGATAATATATACATTTAAAAAATAAGAAGAAAATTTGGATTTTTTGACGCATTGACCAAATTGAGTCCTGTAAATAAATGTACATTAAATAAATAAAAAAAATATTTTTGCTGTTGATCAACCAATAGAAAAAATACAAATAATATTCTCCAATTTTAATGTCTAACCACATGATGTAAGAATATATTTTTTGTAAGGCTTTTCTTAGTTTTATTTGACTTATGTCACAACGAATTAATTTTTCTGTAATAACGTTATACATGAAAAAATGTCATATTGTAAAAAATATAGACTTTGGAGTCATTTATCTCCATAACTATTGATTTTGTTAGCTGAACTTTTTTGACTCATAATTAAGACAGAAACCAACCAGTACAGTATGAAGGACAAGCTAGTGATTGGATGAAGACATTCTTATTTAGTAAAATCAATTTCCGGCGTGCCGGATTTATAAATTACGATTAAACGTCGCCATCCGTGTTAACGCGGTTGCAGGCGGTGCATATCGTTAGGCGCTTCGGCGATCCATCGGATCGATTCTACCGGGTGACCCGTAAGTGTCCGATACTTAGGGCGCTAACCAAAATAAAAAACAAAAACCAAAAAAAAACCAACGCTCTGAAATAATAAATATCATATAAAGACTTGCTGAACTCAAGACCAATAGAGCGAAGGAGCTTAGGAAGGTCAAAATTAAGATGGAGTGACAACGTCCTCAAAGATATCTCTGCCTTAGAGCTTCGAAAGTGGAGAGCTGGCACTAGACCGAGATGAATGGAGGAAAATTATCGAGGAGGTCAAGACCCACCAAGGGTTGTAGTGCCATGAATGATGATGATGATGAAAGACCTTCCATGTCTGCGATACAAACATAATTTTTTATGTTCTGGGGGACAATCGGGAGATTACCGTGGAACTCGATAGTGCGATGACTAAATAATAAAATGGTTTCCAGGTCATTTAATGTAGGTACCGGTGAAAAAGTAACCATACATGTTCTGCACAAGTGATGATGGTCAAACCGTAAATCTGTTGTCTAGTACCGATGGTTGCCCGTCGAATTGCGAGAAATCAAATATCAATCATCGATACAATCAGAATCTCAAATAACGGTCGGTGTCACCGGTTAAAATACCATCACTATACAGCACATTTGTTAGTGTGGTGAATACACATTTTATTCAGTATCCAGAAAAGTAAAATGTTTTGACACTTTTTAGCAATTCAAATGTTCTAAAATAATTGTATGTTTTTTAATGCCCCGATGGCTAAAAACTTATTTATGCGTTCGTGAAATACTGTCTTTTTCAGATACGGGGGACAGCCAATAGTGATGATATTGTGTAAAAACTATGAATAAATACATAGTCTATCATAAAAATTGAGCTCAGCTAAAGCATATACAGGGTTATTTGTAAAACATTAATAACCTCGCAGGACTATATTCCTGCCTTGATTATTAGTCGAAAATGTTCAAGCTGTTATGACCTAATATCAATAGTTAAGGAGATATGCGACATCAAAGTTTGCATTTTTTTTCCAATATTTCTGACACATTTTTTGTAAAACGTTGGACTATCATTACAGTAACTTAAATCGAATATGAAAAATTCATTCCCTTTAGTAAAAGTCAAATAAAAAATAAAAACCTTCGAATTCATTCGATTTTTTTCAGGGTTTTTATCATTTTATTTAATATATATTGAAACGAAAGAATTTTTCGTAATCGATATGAGTTACTGTAATGATAGTCCAACGTTTTACAAAAAATAAGTCAGAAATGTTGAAAAAAAAATGCAAACTTTGATGTCGCATATCTCCATAACTATTGATATTAGGTCATAATAGCTTGAACATTTTCGACTCACAATCAAGGCAAGAATATAGTCCTGCGAGGTTATTAATGTTTTACAAATAACCCTGTATAATGACAGTATAGAAATTAACAATCAAGCCTCTTACGTTGCCCGTGTATGGTTATGTCCTCCCCTATGAGAAAGGGAGGAAGGCAAGCAACCTTCAGACCTGCCTGCGATAATATATTCGTGTCTTGAGTGCACCGAAGAGAATGGAAAGGATAGTCATGAATGTTTATCCCAAGGATAAACCACGGTTTAAACATTCACATCTCATGATCATGAATTTATGTTTCTAAGATCTATGAAATAGCGAATCAAACGTTAATTTGTACAAAAGGAAAAAAATTGACTACGAAGGGAAATAGTTTATCAATGCTTATTTAAATATAGACAACACCCATGTTATAGTTAAATATTGTATAAATCAGCGGGATAACATTTTCATTTTTTTGTTTCATTGCCGATGATTCGGCGGTTTATTGGATAAGAATAGACATTTGATTTCTTGATATATACACGTAATAAAAATAAATTAGGCTTATATGTATAATACTCTACCTACCTCGCTAGATATAAAGAAATATCTGTTCTGAAGTAGGTAGCCTTTTTTAACATTTTATACCTTTAGATCGATATCTAATTTTTATTTTGAAAGAAAGTACATACTATGTAAATCAAAAGCAAAAAATTAAAAAATGTTTAAAACTATCACGCAAGATGCAGGAAAAAATGGAAATAAATGCAAATGATAGTTTTATATTTCTTATCAAAACAGCCATTCATATGGATCTACAAAAGCAATGGCAAGCTAACTAACAACATTAACAAACAAATGTATGAATTAAAAAAAAAACCAAAACTTTATTTTAACCAGATCAATTTTTTTGAATGTCTAACTACTACGTAGCAAAAATTAAAAATATAATTTTTTGCAAGGTTTTTATCATTTATATCATTTAGCTTGTATTGAAAAAAATTTTTTTTTTCATAATTGATAATTTTTCATTTTGCAAAAAATAAATTACAAATATTGAGAAAAAACAGTAAATTTTGATGTAGCATATCTCCAAAACTATTGATGCAGCATATAACATAACTATGGTTCTTGAACATTTTCGACTCACATTCAAGGCAGAAATTCACGTGTAGAGTATTGTGGACTAGCCCTATTATATCCCGTATTTAGTGATAATATTTTTTTAAATATTTTTGTAATACTTCTATATGTCAATTTTTTATAATCCATTATTCCATTTCTTGTTATGGAGGTTTAAAAAAATATTAGTTCATAATATTATGATAATACCAATTATACCAAATATATTGTAAGGTACGAATTTTCTGGATCCTCATCCAACGTGTGGGCTCCAATGTACTGCATCGGCGTAGTTACGCCACTGGAATAAATATACGTGCTTTTGAAAATATACTTATTCGCCGGATATTCCGGCCGGATGGAAGAAAATTGAATGTTTGTGAAATAAAAATAACTTAAAATGGAGATTTGTTTTTTACTCGACCTTTCGAAAGATTGATCAAGCAAAATCTGCTGGTTGCTGCTGCTGATGATAATTAATGCTGATGAGAATGATCTGCTATCAAATCAACGTAACGTCAACACGAAGAAAGAATGAATGATCATCATCACAATAATTCTCGCCGTTCATACTTCGCTTCGGTCACATTTCTGGCCTGCGATCTCATGTCATGCGCGCATTTTTCGATTAAAATAATTCGTTTATATCCGGCACTCGACTGGAATATCGGAATATGAAAAAATATCGCTCCCTGAAAATGTCATTTTTAAAAATTAATTAACAAACTTTTGTGTGTCCAAACATAGTTTGAAAAGGCTGGTTCCCATGTTTTGTACGTTTAGCAATAATTTAATTTGATACCAGACAGACTATTCTGCGTAAAATTGAAAATATGTATATTTTTCCCTTTCATTATTTACAGTCTTTTATCTAGTTTAAATTTAAATATAGTGGTCGAAAAATTGGGGTAGATTTTGTGCACTAATTAAAAAAAAACAGATGAATGCTTCAACTTTTGCAATCTTAATTGCTCTTCTTCCGTTTAGTTTGAGGCTCTTATTCGGAAACAATGAAACTTGCGCAGGCAGCGGTTTATAATTAGTTCTGCCCTACAATTACAGAGTGCCGTTGGCTTTAGGTTGCACGGAGTCACCGCGAAACTAAAAGTTACATACAGCCTTTAAGTTCTTTAGCAGCGGATCTAAGAAAATATGTCATATTAGTAAAACCTCGTCAGAGTGTGGATTTTATAGTACGGAATCGCGCGCGAGCCAATGCGCGGTTTCAGAGTATAAAGTCATTTAATGTCAATTTTCCAATAATCGAGCAATAAAAATAAAATTGAGGACAAGCTTTTAAAAGTTTGTTTGATTACACGATGAATTTTAGCAATAAAACATTCGTGCGTGTATTCGTGTATGCGGTAGATGTTATACTTAAGTAAAATAATGACAAAATTATATATATCAATGACCCTCGAAGTATTGTTGTTGTAAAAATGTACAGTGATCATTGTTGATTATTTTATCGAGTTTCATAAAAAGAATCAATACTCATACTTACCGAAATGTAACTTCGAAAATTTAAAATAATCGGGGTAAACAAAAACTCTCAACAAAAATATAATATAATCTCGATGACTGCATTAAAATTTTTATGGATATTGTTGCCATTGCTTTTATACCCCTCATTTGTTATATTATGAAAGTAAAAACTCAATAGAAAGCTAGGTAGGCCTATTAGATACCTTCGTGCAGTATTTTTTCTTTGTAACAGATTTTTATTGAATTATCTGTATACAAGTAAATGGCGGCCCTCGTAGCCGAGCATGACACTGGCTTCTCACACCGAGGGTTCGACTCCCGGTGAGGTCATAATTAATATATGTGATTTACTCAAGCCTGAGTGTTTTGTGATGTGTTTTGCTTCTGTAAAAATAAAATAAAAAAAGTATTGGATTACTGTTTTCGTAAGTCCTTGGACGAGCTTTCCAGCTAGTATTTACTCTATATATATATATAGTAACTATTAAGTAGTGCAGAGCACGAGCCTTGTCCCACGAGAACACCGAGGTTGCTTTATTTTTCATAGCCCGAGCGCTGAGCTTAGTTTAAAAAAAACAGTGAGAATATTAATGCATTCCATATACTAGGGTAGAAAGGCAAGAGAGTGTTAGTGATTATTTCTATCTTTACAGGAGAGCAAAATGAAGTTTTGTCAATCTGAATTTGTCAATGTTCCTATTATTATTAAACGATATATTGCCGCATATATATCGAGGGTAGAAAACCACAAGGGAGTTAGTGATTATTTCGAACTTTACACTAAAGCTAAAAAAATTTTTGTCCTATTGATATCAAAATCAGAAGGATAAATTTTTTTTTAGCTTTAGTGTAAAGTTCGAAATAATCACTAACGCCCTTGTGGTTTTCTACCCTTGATATATATGCGGAAAACATATTTAAAAACGTGCATGTACTTTGAAATAATATATTTTTATTAATCTAAACCTGCGATTCTGACGAATTCATTCAATAAATAGTAAAAATAAAACTATATATCATGATTTTTATTTTCAAAAATGATCGGTATTTGTTAAATATTTAAAAAAATACTTCTTTTGATTGAATCAGACTATGTTTCTTTAGAAATAACTTTTGGCGTGTGTTTTTATTTGTATGTTATTGATTAAATTAATTAATCTGTATGTTTTTTTTTGATGGTGCTACGTATCGCATATTTAAATAATAAAAAAATTGTTTTCTATCTCCAATAATATTATATGCAGATGAATGAAAAAATTAAAGTACATTTTTAGAAATATACAGGATTTAACAGAGCTAGCTTACAATATTTTATACATCATTTCTGCTTAAATTATGAGTCGAAAATAATAAATTTGTTATTTACAATTTTGCCTTTTTTCAATAATTCTGACTTATTTTTTGTGAAATGATAGAGTATTTTTACAGTAACTTATATCGAAAAATATAAATTTATTACCTTAAAACAAGTCAAATAAATTACAAAAATCTTGAAAAATATAGAAACTACAATATAAGTGTGTACTTCGATAATGTTTTTTATATGTTTTTATAGTACTATAATATTTTACTGACACTGGAAAAATTATCGATATCAAACGATCCTTCTGAGCCCCTATCTATCGCCAATGCACCACATTAACTGCATCGGCGTATTTACCTCTACCATTGCCACAGCTACTGCCCAAAATATACATCATTATTTACGTACAATGTTTGTTCGGTATTCACTATAAGATATTTGCTTTGAATAGTATACGAGAATCTAAATTTGTTGGGTTTAACGTTACACCC
The DNA here is from genome assembly GCA_016648135.1 of Agrypnia vestita. Lineage (NCBI taxonomy): Eukaryota > Metazoa > Arthropoda > Insecta > Trichoptera > Phryganeidae > Agrypnia > Agrypnia vestita. The sequence continues at coordinate 98,859 of JADDOH010002057.1, read as the reverse complement.
TCCTTCTCCTCTCCATCCTACCTTCCTTCATCTATTCACTTTTAATAGCTTGACTAGTAAGAATTATTATCGCTAGGATTGAATTTATCACCGAGTATCGACCGCCACCTCTAGAGCATACTTGTCAACAACCGGTGAAATTTAGTTTCGTCAGCTCCAACACCCCGTTCATCGAGTCAACCAATCAAGCATTTTCTCATTTTAAGAAAAAAAGTGTTGTCGGCAGGTAAGTCGAGCTTCCCATGCCCTCACCTTTTATGGTATACAGTCTACACTGTCGTTCCCGTTTACCTTCCATCACCATCTTATATTTTAAACCCCATTCCGCTTGATTCCGGCGATTTGCGTCGAAATCTATATTGGTTTTGTGAAAACAGTATACAGTTGATATTTCTGTTTTAATTGAATTTTCGATAAATGCGAATGATTTAAGGCCACTTTTCAAATATCCCTTCAATCAAAATTCTGAATATTTTTTATTCGTGACGTCTCATACAGCCAATTGATCACGTGCCATTTTTATCTGAGTATTTGCACAATATAGATAGGGCAACATTTTTCTTAGTCACTGAGGATTAGGCAAATAGTATTAATGGGATTATAAGGTATTATCATTTAACTCTCTGGCATGTGCCAGAGAAATAATTGATAATAGCTTATAAATTTGATTTATTGATGTACAATATAGTGAGCGTGTGTCATAACGTTTTATGTGCAACGACCTAGAATAATTATAGTATTTTTAAAGTAGACAAATTATTTTTAAATTAGTTTTCACTTAAGTTCTTAATTATTTACTCAACTCCCATAATTTCTATACTTCCAATTTTAATATTAAGTACACTTGTTTATTGATGAAGGGACCAATCGCCCCGTAAAATGCTATTATTCAATAAATAGTGGTTTTCTACAAAGTGTTATATTGTTATAAATATAAACTCACCATTATTATTAGAAACATAAACTGTGTAGATGTTTAGTACACGCCACTGGAATAATATAATGGACACATGAAATACATGTGATAACATTCTGTTCCAGATAAGTTTTTGTTCTCTTTTTCTTGGAATATTTTTATGCCTATAAACGAACAAATCGTGCCTAATTGGGTTCCATTCTTTCTTTTTCTTCAAATATAGCAAATTTATTTTGTGGTAACATAATTATAATTGATATAAATTAACTTTGTTAAAACCACTTATTTATTGAAAAAAATTCAACATTTTTCGAAACCAATGGCTTCTTCGTCAGGATAACAAAAATAATATTTAAAAATCGAAGTTAAATAAATGTTATTCAACCAGCTTTTTATACTAATAATAAATTTAAAAAATACATATTAAATAATAAAGATAAGGATAATTTAAAAAAAAAATCGGGTGTTTATAAATTAATTTGTAATGATTGTGATTATTTTTATATAGGAAAAACCTGTAGAAATTTTTAAATTAGAGTTAAGGAACACTTAAGGTGTTTAAATAGTAAAAATTATTCTGAATTTTCTAACCATCTTTTGGCTATGGATCATTCTTTTGATATTAATAAGGGTTTACAAATTTTACATACAAATTATACAGAATCACAATTTGATAAATTAGAAATTTTGGAAATAAGAAAGAGTGTAAATAGTAAATTGAATATTATAAATAATCAGGTCTTTTTTGCAAATAGTTATCTTTTAAATTTATTTTCATGTTAAGTAGGTACTTTATATTATCATTTTCCATATATAACTTTTTAATATTTTGATCTATACTTCGATTTTTAAATATTATTTTTGTTATCCTGACGCAGAAGCCATTGGCTTCGAAACATGTTGAATTTTTTTCAGTAAATAAGTGGTTTTAACAAAGTTAATTTATATCAATTACAATTCCATTCTTTCGTTTATTTTTACCTTGTCTACCGACTATTGCTTTATTCCTGGCGCCCAAAATATGGGTTTTTGCGATATATGTATGATAAAGATATAAGCGGTGTAAATTGTTAAGGAGGAAACCGTTAGCGGAAGAGTCGCTCCTTCTCACAGGTCCACCCAATTTCCTCCCTCGCTTCTCGCCCCCCGCCACCCTGTCGCCCTCACCTGAGCCGGCATTCCGCCCGTGGAATCACGTCCTTAACCCGCTTCCGTAACTCCACCCCACCCCTTTCTACCCTTTCATCTCCAGGACCGAGAGCCGCCGAGTGGGGTGTGAGCCTGATGTGTCGCGAATTTCATTGGATAAATGTCTCAAATATCTCAAAATGGTGATCGTTTTACCTTTGAGTGCATATTAAAATTAAATAAGTGTTATAGAAACAACAGCCACTGGGGTAAACGTATTCGTATCTGATTTCATTTATTTATTTATTAACTTTTTTCACACATTTAACAATATTTAGGGCGGGTTTATTGTCAATTGGCAATTTCTTTCAAGCAACCACAGAATTTAGTGTAACATTTAAAATAGGTTTCCGAAGTATAGCATAACAATAACAAAACTCCCTATAACAATGAAACGAATAGGACATTAGGTTTTGAGAAAGGTACAATTGATTTAGTTTACTGTTGAATATGGTCTGGAATGATGTGACATCTGTTGATTCCACAGCTTAGCCGACTTCATTTCGATGAGTAGCTTGAGATTAAGTTTCATGAATGGAGATGGGTAGTGAAGTACTGTCAGCTGAATGCCAAGATAAATGAAATAGTTAAATTAAGATTTCAGGTACAAAGATTAGTGAAGATTAAAAATAACATTATAAAGAAGAGATAAAACTGAATGTTATAGCGTTGTCGAGTTGTAGGTCAATGGAGAAAATTTCAGAAAGTCGAGATGTGATTGAATTTTTTAAGGTTGAAAATGAAACGGATACATGTATAATATGTTTTGAAGGCTTTTCAATTTGTTGAAACGCCTTCATTTTACATTCATTTTCTCTTTACATTCAATTAACATATCGTCGCTGTATATATAATTAAGCCTACGTGCCATTTAAAATACATTCTCAGATGAATTAATCAATTTGACAATGTTTCATATAAATAATAGAGATATACTAAAAAAAACATTACCGTTCATGTGGCAAGTCTGCCGAGTAATTATGTAAAATATTTTTTATAAATCTAGTCTGTGCAATTATTTTTTAAAACAGTTTCATTCGTTTATCTCAGAATGTACTAAAACGGCACATAGGCTTAATTATATATACAGCGACGATATGTCAGAGTAATCAAGCAGTGAAAGAAATATTGATTGCGTAATGTTGCGTAATTTTACAGAGAATCTGGAGAATGTTCTTATTACTTAGAGAGTGAACACTGTAAAATATTTTTTACTAAACTATATTCTCTTATCATAGGAATTTTAAGAAATTGAAGGATTCTTCTGATAAAATTTCATTTCTTTACTGTTTTATCTCAATACGGATATTCTAAGCCAAGGCTTTAAATTTATACTAAAGGTTGTTCGTTTTATCTTAATTTACAATTACGGGATTATATATTAGGGTCAATAAGGTATCTGTTGAATACATGTTTTATTAAAAGGTTTATTTAAGTTCACGATATTTTACTGCCGATAAATCAAACGATTTGAACCGTTGATAAGTCAAACTCAACAGAAAAGCTGATATCTAAAGAGATATTAAACTATTCATAACTTAAGTAAAATTAAATTGCTAAAATTCCATTGATTTTTATCAGTGTCATCTCTAATAATAATCAACTGCTAATAACTCTAAATGAAATTTGACTTACGATAACTCAAATGATACCCATAACACGGCTGTTTTTCTTTTAAATATAACTACTTAAAAGTTATTTAAACTGTTTTTGGCGTTCCCAAAAGATTGATCAAACGGACTTAGAGCCATTTGCTAATCTCGGATTCAATTGGAATAGTAAATAAATAAACATGTGCTATATTGGTAAATTATTGGATTAGGTTCAGTTTTATTTTCTCAGCAATGGTGACTATCTTCATGTGGAGCTCTAATGAAAATCTTAGTTTCTCGTGAAGGTCAATAGAGTCGCTAACTTGGTTGAGAGAAAATCTGTTGTCTCTTTCCCCCGCGGTGTTCTATCGAGAGGTCCTCCCACTCACCCCCGGATTGTCCCTTGAATTAATTCTATTTATGGTACATTTACATTAGGCCGCCCAGGCATGTGGAGCGAGGAGACCTTCTTATAAGAGTTCGAGTTATATAAGTTAAAACGGAGCAATATGACTTATATTAAATTGAATATGTTCAGAGAACACGGTCCTTATACAGCTTTCAATTTATTTTGCCGTATTTTCTATTTTCTGAGAAAACCGTCATCGATTTCTGATATCGTACAGTGTGACGCAAAAATTTCAATTTTATTTTGCAGAAATTGTTGTTATTTTGAAACTAACTATTGCAAGAGGTATGGTGTGATGCAAGTTATTGAAAATTTAAATTAATTTTCTCAATCGTTACAAAAAGAAAGACACGTCAAAACCTTTATCCCTTCCTTTAAAAAGTTTATTAATTAATTCTTTACTAACATTAATTAACTTTTTCATTTCACCGGCCTGTCACTGCTGGGAATAGGCAAAGAGGATAGAAGGCGTGACTCTTAGTTTCTGAATATAAACGATATATTTGTATCGTTAAACGTGCAATAATATAGTTTGACATGTGTTACAGTTTTTATATAGTGGTGATGTTTTCATGGTGGTTCTGGAACCATACATCAATATGGATGTTTATGTAGCTATAATTTAATTAAGAAATATAAATAATCATCGTTTAAATACAGTAATTTTGCAAAACAGGATCTACTGAATTCGCGAATTCTTTCAATATATTTTGTCGTAAGTATTTTAATAATTTTTGTCTAAATAACTCATTTCTTATGTACCTGCTTGTGATAATTTCTGTCTATATACCATATTCTTTTATATTTTATGTACCATTTGTATTATAATTCAATGTATGTTTACTTATATGAAATGTGTGGGACTGCACTAAACTCCACACATACTGAAATAAATACATAAATAAAAATAAATAAATATTTTAAAAATATTTTAATTGTTTTTATGTACGCAATGTAATAAATATTATATAAGAATTGTGTAATCTTATTTATGAATTTAATGAGAAATAAGGGCGTAAAACATGTAATAAAAAAGGATTTACTTCGCCCACTGAGAGCTTAGCTTTGTTTTCCTTTAAGGGTATTAAAGGAACATTTCCCTTTAATGCGGCTCTACTCCAAGTGAATGGTTAATCCTAAATAAACATATAATAATATTTACGTATTTTGTATTTGTAATTTAATTAGGTACCAAATTTTAAATCTTTTCTAACGTAACTCCTTCGTTCGGGATATTGATAAGGATACAAAATACAAATACAAAATATAAGTGTCTGTGGAATGGGCAAAAGAGAGAGCGAACAAGAGTGGGCGAGAAAGGGCATAAAAGGTCGGCCGGGTCCGCGTGAAAGTTAGACTGATTATAGCCACGGCGTTATACCGATCGCGCGCCATAGTATATATTATCTTACATTGTATAAAAATATCCCAATAAAAGCTGTAACCATACCACCGAGTGTTATAGGAACCAGCATCCACCGTAAGAAGATCGCAACGCTACGCAGCAGATATTAACATTGGCGTAGCAAGGTCTCAACAATAAGAATACAAAATATATAAGGATACAAACATCCATTAATGATAAACTAAAGAATGAAGATGTTAAGAAAGAACGTAAAGTTGATCTTAGCAAAGCGAATAGAATGAAAAAAGGTCGCTCAAATGGTTTGGACATGTTAAATGAATTAATGAGGAAAGAATATGATCCGAGTCTTAACGGCACCAGAAAGAGAGGGCGAATGCGAAAGACGTGACATGACCAGATTAACCAGATACTCGAGGAAAGTCTTGTTTAGAGCCTCAACAATCGTCGTGCTTGTATGCGGAGATGTGTGAATGTGGATGAGGCGATAGTAGTGTGTCAGGATAGAAGAGTGCGACGCTCTATCCTCTCTGCCTACCCCCGCAGAGAAATAGCGGGGCGGTAAGTAAGTACAAAACATGAAAGAAAGTGTATTTGCATTTTCTAAGCGATGGATGCACTTTCTTAAAATTTTCACCAATTCCATCAAACAAACTAAATTAAATATCAATTCTTATGCAGAAAGTTTTTATGTTTGCACACATAAACTATGTTAGTATATATATGTATGAAATATGAACTGACTTTGAATATGACTAAATGTTTATGAAAGGAAAATATATTGTCATATCTTTGGGTCAACTTTAGAAAATCAATTTTGACTAGACGCTATAACAAGTTGTTATTGTTATCTAGATATTAATGCGATAAGAGTCTCAAAGGTTAAAAATATAGCAAGAATAGAGTGGAATGGCCATGTGTAGATCACCGAGGTCTGAAGCCGAAAAGGACGTAGGAGTTAGGAAAGGCCAAATTAAATAGAATTTACGCAAAAAAGAATTTATTTGGTTATCCTGGTGATTGTAAAATTTCTAATTGTAATTTTTTTTTACCGTTATTTATGTAATAATAACATCATTTCTTACCGATAGCACTTTTACGTATTGGAAAAAAATATTTTTGAAAAAAATATTGAAATAAAATATATTACATAAATCTCATAATATTCCGAACAGAATCATTATTATTTTAATCAGATTTAAATGTATCATAATAAGTGACCAAAATTTTGGTTTCAGTTTCGGCCAGAAATCGGCCGAAACTTCCGTTCGCGAATTGTTGAATCCCGTTCGGCTTATAAAATTTCACCTAGTTCAAGGTGTATCTTAATAGTTTTTTTTACAAATTTATTTGATGTCTTTTATTAAAATGAACCCAAATTAACTAGTTTAGAAACAGTATTTTAGGGGATAGTATAAATTTGAAACCAGGACAGAAGTCGATATTTGGATTCGGTTTTGGTAGAAAATCTTGTTCCGGTCGGATTTTAACCAAAATGTTTTATCAGATAAAGTAAAAGTCATTATTCAATGTACGTACTCGTTGCACTACTATACACAAAGTACTCATTGCTATTAATTAGATTATACTGGGATGCGGTGACGTTTTTAAAAAGCGGTCATTCCTTTAGCTGTCGACATTTGTACCCAGAAACGTCACAGTATAAAAAAATATTTAGAAAAATTCTATTTTGAAATGACGTAGTGTGCATTAGAACTCCAGGAGTTCAAAGCGCACTCGGAAAAAAAATTGTTTGATTTTGAACTAATATTTTTGGTATACCTCTCTATGATAAATTAACAACATAATATGGAATATGTAAAAATTTAGTCATTATATTTATATTTTTAAATGTTGAGCTCAATTACGATTTACATCTGGATTGCTTGCTGGCTACACGTGCTGGCAGAATATTGCAGTGCATTTCAAGCAGGCGAGACCCAGCGTGGGTAGAGCTCGCTAGGTACATTACAGTACAGTACAGGTAGGTATGCATTAGGTAGGTAGAATATGGAAAAATATTAAGTAGAGCGAAGCCAATACATAAATTAATTCGTTAATAGGGTAGATGTACGGAGCAATTCATTAATCGTTGCAATCATTAAAAATTTTATTTGTAAAATCATCCATTTACGGATAAAAGTTACAGATATTTATTTAAAATTTTATTTTAACGACGTAATGATAAAAAAGTATTATTTGATATTAAAATATTAAAGACTTTGGGAGCGGTTCACCCTTCTTCAGGAAAAGAAAGAATCTACTAAATGAAATTTTCAAAAACAGATTAGTTATACTGGGAGGGGATTAAAATGGGCTGTAGTTACAAATCTTGGGCGAAAGAAACAACCGAATATTAAAAAAATGCAAGTTTTCAGGAGAGCCAAAATAAAATTTTGGAATTTCGTTTGTTTACGAAATATATCTTAAAGCCTTTGCTTTTTTATCAAATTTTTGAACGAGTTATTTTATTTTTTGCATGAAAACGTTGAACCAAGTTGACTAATGTCGTTGTTGCTAGCCAAATTTTTCAAATAATTAATCATACCATTTGTCCTTCTTCAGAACATAAAAAAATAGTCGCATTTTATTTTCTGACTCATCTAATTTTCCATCCTAGATATGTATCTAAAGAACAATTCTGCACACTTAACTCAAACCTCAATTTTATTAACAAATTATGAAATAAAACACTGCACTTTGTTTTTTTCCACTATTTTATATTTGAGACTTGTTTACACTACATGTTTCGGAAACGTCCGTTTCCTTCTTCAGGTGAAGGATAAAGGAAACGGACGTTTCCAAAACATGTAGTGTAAGAAGTCTCAAATATAAAATAGTGAAAAAAAACAAAGTTCAGTGTTTTATTTCATAATTTGTTAATAATGGATTGCCACAAAATTAACGCCGAAACGTTCAATTACTTCTCAATTTGATTATTAAATTAAATTATGTAGACATAATTGAATAAATACCTATATAAATTTTAATTGACACCTTTTCTAAGTTCTGATATTTCTGTGTTCCCCTACGAAACCCTGCAACTAGTATGAAAGATTTAGAAAGGGGGTTTGAAGAAGGAGCCTTTACCTAGATATGAGTAGCAATAAAAACATAAATATTATTAATAATATGAGTAGCTTGTTGGTCTTGTGGTTAGGACTCTCGCCTCGTGATCCAAAGGTCGCAGGTTCGAATCTCACTCCAGACAAGCAAGTTAGTCCTATTTTCATAGCACAAGCGTTTAGCTTAATTTGAAAACAGTAAGAATATTGATGTGACATGAATTCCGTTTCGCATCTCTATTTTAAAAAAAAAAAAAAATCAAATTAATTTCGAAAAAGTCCTATATTAAACCTGTTGCCAGTGTAATTACTTTATGCCACTTAATTTGTAACCATAGTCCCTTTTTAACCCTCCTGCTATCACTCGACTTTACCTTATCTTACCTATCCTTAAAAATTTACCGCAAAATATCGTTTCCTGATGATCAAATTAAATTGTCATGTTAGTGAAAAAATACAAATTAGTTGTAAATATGTATGTAAATACGCACTTAATAAGATTGAAATACCTTCAAAGTCCTGCTCCGTATACTCCTGGTGGACTGGCTGGCGCGCGGCGGGGTCCTTGGGGGCCTCATCGTCCTCCGCCCTCGGAGGATCCATGGAACAAGGCCTGGAAATAAAAATATCATTAGCAAAATAAAAACAAGAAAAAAGCACTAATGATTATCGAAGAAAATCCTTGACGGAATGCCAGGTAGATGATCAAACCTACCGAGGATATACGTACATGTAAAATAATAAATGTTTTATTTTAAAATGTATATTTGTTTGAATAAATATATATTCAATAAAAATATCACAGGATTTGAAAATAAATATTTTTATTTTAATAAACCGAATTTTATACTAAACACACTAGCAGGTTTTATTTTCATCGCGACTACGTATGTACTCTTCCAAGTGCACGTGTAAATAAATATTTAATTATAGTGGATATTACTTACACGTATTGATGGATAATAATATATATATTAAACAAAATTAAAAATATCAATGCAAACAGCAACGATGTTATTGAAATTCAGCAAGCATTTTGAATTTCAGTAATCTTAAAACTAAGGATTTTGTCAGGAACATGAAAATTTCATTTCGTTCCCTGCCTGCTATAATATTTAATATATTACTCTATTATAGTTTTCCGGCTAGTCCAAAAAGATAATGAAAGCAATGAAATGAATTAAAATATTTAAAAAATATTTTAAATAACATTAATTAAAAAGTCAATAGAAAATAACTTAAATCTTTAAAATTTAAGTAAAAATAGCAATGCTCAACATAAATTTTATATTAAAAATGTTTTGGGCTTGAATTCTTTTCTTTTCTTAAAGCAAGAATTTTTTTTTTTTTGTAAAATGTCCAAAAATATGGTTACAACTTTTCAAGTGGTATATATATTTTTGCCACCATAGTTATTTTTTAATGTTACTGTAAAAATTATGGTACAAATGTTCTCCTGTGTTTTTTAAATAAATAAAATAACCACGCTGAACCATTAAGTAACTGCCAATTAATGCTAAACCGAATATAAACGTTAAGGGAATCACGTTTAATAAAATTCATGATGTGCATGGCAAGGCGTCTCTGGCGACAAAATTAGTTCTAAGGCTCAGACAGGGGATAAATCCGATTATGTCAGACCTGCCTAGAATCACAAGACCAAAAAAATATTTACGGTCGTGCTACGTACCGGAAAATAAATTGAAGAACAGAGAGAGGTAATAGCGTTAAGTGATGTTTTGTGAGGAAACAGCTTTATAATACTTTCGTAAAGTGCTGTAGTGATTTTATAAAAATGGTGTACGAGTACACAATATTAAAGAAAATAATTTCCTCTGTCGATAATATGAGGCACGATGAGATAGATCTCAGAGATTTAGTCGAATATGTCTAAGTACCAAGTAAACGTGAAAAGATTTTGATTGGTAGAAAGATAAATGTATATACGGCGTTTGATTTGATAACGAAAGTCAACACGTGCTCACAAACTTCATTTATTCCCTTCTTTCCTTGGTTCCCTTCAAATATTTATTCTAATAAGTTAAAGCAACAAAAGACATTTAGTTACAAACATATATTCCGTTTTAATCGCTGTAGAAGAGAATCAAATTTATCAATTTTATCAAGCATCAGTGGTGCTGATATTTGATGTACATATAACAAGCGTGAAGCATGCACGAGACGACCAATTTTTGAGACAGTGTGTGTATACACGGACCAGGATGCCATGATGACGTCACCGAAGGATCTCAAGGTAGCAATATCCGTCTCTTAGTGATTGTCTCTACTTAAAAATCTCATAAAATCCTCTTATGTGGACATTGAAAGAGAAAGAAGAGGGAGAGAGTGGCTTCATTCAGAGTTAGTTAACAATAGCTGATGATAACCATATATTGATAACGTTTTTTTTTACATAATCTAATTCGATTTACTGGTCACAGTCTTTAGGATACATTGTAGTAATGAGATAAACTGTGATTGTAATTGGTGTTCGACTGTAACGATAATAAATTGATAATTGCGATTTAACTATGATTAGTTATTACGATAATTATTTTATATAATTTATATACAATTTATGCATGTTATTTTTACTGTATTATACCTGTCTCGCTAAAAATTTATGTTCATATAGGAAAATCTCACGAGCTAATTATTGGGAAAATTTTTAAATTACTTTTTATTACAAACCAATTACAATATATTTAAGTAATAAGTTCGACAATGTATAAGCTGATGGTTTTTATCATTTGAGTATTATATGGAGTATAAAATATCGTATACAAACAAGAACATCAAGAACAAAGTATGTTTTTTCTAATATGATATTTTATTTCATTTCTTGAAATATGGATTATTAAATTTTTTGTCGGAAAACAACTGACTAATTTGAAAATATGAAAATGAAAATACTTGTCGTAGATGCGTAGTTTTGGAATTGTTATCAGAATTTCGAGTCACGTGCGTGTGGCTTTGAGGGCTGTATTTCTTCATAATAATTTTTTTGTGCTGGTATATAAAAGTGAGTGATACTATTTTCACTATTTTTTGTTTGTAGTACATTTATTTGGTGCTCTAAAGTTATTGAATATTACTTACGTTCTAATAATAATAATAATAATATTTGGATCATTTATATAGCGTCGTTTTTATGAGTACTCACTAAATCAGTACTCAGTACTCATTTGTACAGACCAAAAAAATATATAGACTTGAATAAATTTATTGTATATAATAGTATTACTTTTTATATCTATTATTATCTATCTATTATTATTATCTTTTTGTGCCAAAGTTTATTTCATAACATATTTATCATAATTAACATGTTTATAAAAGTGGAGACCTACAATTGGCCCTCTATATTATATTAATGTTTGTTGTTGTGCTGTTGGTCTTCCGTGAATATTAAATAAATAAATAAATATAATATATGACACGCAGTCTGATTCCACGGCTGATTCCGATACGTTTGACTTGTATAAAAAAATTACTGCGAGTTGGAAATTTTGAAATAATTATGAAAAGGTCAAACCAAATACTATTATAAAGCATAATGTCTTACAAAATAAGTAGCGCTTTATTACAAAAATATGTTTTTACTTGAAGAGGCTCGGTTAGGAATGAAATTTTAAAAAAAATTTAAAAACAACGTCCATAGTAAAAAAATGTGTTTTGTTTGCTAATTATGCAAGAATAAATACTTAAGCTGCATTATAGACGTGCCCTAAATATACAAGAGATGGGTTAAGTTCAACTTTGTATCATTTCATTATCTGTGGTAATTTCTAATTTTGATGGCGTTAATTCGCAGTATAATTCCATTTTAATCGCAGTTCTTTTGATTTGGTGGTTTAGTTTGCATTGTACCGGTAAATCCTTACCAAATTACGAATAATTTAAAGTTATTAAAAATATTTATAACCAAACACTAATCATACAGTCACAATCACAGTTACAATCACGGTGTATCTCATCACCATTACACACTATTGCAATCCTACCCTTTGATTGACTAGTGGTAAACCAATTATATGAAGTGAATCCTAAAAAAACCTTTTTTGAATTCAGTCCTTATGTAAAAAATAACATTTGCAGTAAGACAAAAAGATCATAAATATATATCTCTCATTATTTCAATGATACGGTATTTGAAAAATGACGATGATGAATGGGGCCTGATAAATACTTAAATTTTAAACAATATAATGGAGGAATTATATAATAATACATTTTCTATTTTCACCCTAAATGCTCAGTTGTATCTGTAGTAAAATAACTATTTTTTTTATCATAACGTATATAGCTAATGGACATTTTCTGCCATGGAATGCCAAGGGTTAACAAATGAGACTAATAAACATAATAGTGCATAATAATAATTACTGCTAGGAAAGCCACTTAGATCATTCTACAATTTGTGTTTACACAATTTCTGACTCATCAAGATGGGATAATGTTTCATTGATAAACAGGATAATTACTTGAAACAAGTAAACAAAACATTGCCGAGCCATTAACATTTTCCTCGTGCTATTTACACGGGTTTATGGAATGGAATTGCAGTGATACGAATAGATTACAATATTTTATGCTGGAATAATACCTATTTGTATGCATTCCGATAGTGCACTCCGCATACCATAATGTCATTACACAATCAACATTTTGTAACAAATAAGGTGATATCGTTTCGTTTTCGCGAGTTTATTATGATTATTGCGCTAAAAATGCTTCAAGTAATGCGCATTTTTTGATGCTGGCTACTCCAGCTGTCATTGCGCGTGCGCGCTATATGTCAAACACTTTTTACGAAATTTCGACGTTTCGCTTCCCTTGGTTTCTTTTAACTCGCAGCGTCTGCTTGTCTGCCGAAAAAACTTTGGATCGATTTTTAACCCTTTTCCCGTGATCCAATCGAGCTGAAATTTTGCAGGCAGACTCGTGGCGACGATAAAAATGATCTTACAAAATTTAGTTTAAATTTTTTAAATAATTTTAGTATAATTTTGAATTTTTTTAAATTTTAACGATTTATATATTGTTTAATTTTCGAGCCGGACGCGTGGAGTTGGCGCGAAACCTGTTTCAATGAGAAAGGGATTATAATAAAAACTCTGTTTTTCTGGGTTAGTTTTTTATGAAAAAAAATATATTCCAGTTTGGATCAAGTCGCATTATGGTATAACAGAAGACACACGAATGGCACAAATGTCAAATATAAGTTCAAAAGCGTGCGCAGTGAGAATATTGATATTTGCGTTAACATGTGTAATCTAAATTAAATACCTCGGTTTTAGTTGTATAACAGAAAATTAATGATACACTAAAATCTGAGTACTGTGATAATATTTGTGCTAGAAATATTACGAGATATATAGGTATTTTTTTTTTCAAATTTATGTGAAAGTCACGCTTCAATGTGCCCACTGCCATTCTATTTATAGAATGCTACACATGAAGAAAAGCGCGGGAGAATACATTTTAGGCAAAGAGTGAATGAAGAAAAAAGAAATACTTGATGTGAAGAGATTCAAAGAAAAACGTCATTTTGCACATGACAAGAATACGTGGGCGAGGTATTTGAATGTGGCAAAGAATACCAAATTAACAACTAAAAATGTTCTCAGGTTAGTATACTTTTCTGGGACATTCTGCCATGTATATACACGGCAGAATATCCCAGAAAAGTATACACAGAAAATTTACAACTGATTTTGAAAGCAAGTTTGTGTGTTTTAGAAGCCAAAAATCAAAAGAATATTAATTTAAAATCTTCATAAGTTTTATCTAAATTATACAGGGTGTAACAGAGCTAGTCCACAATTTCTGCCTTGATTGTGAGTCGAAAATGTTCAAGCAACCATGACCTAATATTAATAGTTGTGGAGTTATGCGACATCAAAGTTTGCATTTTTTACAATATTTCTGACTTATTTTTTACAAAACATTGAAGTATCATTACAGTAACTTATATCAATTACGAAAAACTTTTTCGTTTCAATAAAAGTCAAATAAAATAATAAAAACCCAGAAAAAATTCCAAATGGAATTGGAAGGAATTTATCATTTTATTTGACTTGTTAGAATTTTTAGATATAAGTTACTGATTACATTAACTTATATAAACGTTTTGCAAAAAAAAAGTCAGAAATATTGAAAAAATGCAAACTTTGATATTGCATAACTTCATAACTATTGATATTAGGTAGTGGTTGCTTGAAAATTTTGACTTATAATCAAGGCAGGAATCCACCTGTTAAGTATTGTGGACGAGCTCTGTTACACCCTGTACATAAAACTGCCCACTGGGCCCAGCAGCAGGCAATCAGCGATTCCTTAACTGCTAGTCTATGACATAATTGATTCAAAAACGCAGTATTAAAAAATAACCAAATCTAAGATAAAAATTTAAGATAAAAAACTCATTTTGATGACAACGGATATCCGAGCATTTGAAATAAGGACGATGAATGTATTTCTTTTAATATATTTTCACATTCCAGCACCCTTGTAAAACACCCGATTTCTCTCTTTGATTCTAGTGCCTTTGAGCTTCGTTCATGCGAAGCAGTTCCATTTACAAAGTGTTGCCAAGTATTTTAAAAAACATTACATCTCGTTAAATTTTCGCCTTTCAGTTGACATGCAAAATATCAAAGCTATTTTTGAACCCGGACAACTTTACAAAATGGAAAAATCCGTAAAGTAAGTTTACATATGTATAAGTTATGCTTGAAAATGTATTCGGACATTCTTAAAATAATATATGGAACGTAAAAATTCTCGCAAACAACATTCTTTTTGCTCCCTTTCTTTTAACTAGAAGAGTCTGCTTGTCTACTTGTCTGCTTATCTGACGAAAAAACTTTGGATCGATTTTTAACCCTTTTCCCGTAATCCAACCGAACTAAAACTTTGTAAGCAGACTCGTGGCGATGATCAAGAAGGTTAATCAAATTTTCGTTAAAAAAAATTAATAATTATAGTATAATTTCGGATTTTTAGAAATTTTAATGGTTTTTTCAAATTGGAATCATTACCAAATTTTGATTACTAGCAACGGCGGCCCGATAACGTCGCGGAATATTTTCTAAATTTGAATTACTCCGTCGGTATACATAATAGGTACTTCACTACGAATGTCGAAAATCTAAATTGACTGACAAATGTTTTTAGAATTTAATCTTCAAAGCATGAAGTGTCTTATCAAAGCTGAAAACATCTGACATTTTAGAAATATATTAAATTACTGTAAGCTTAGTGTTATGTTACATGTTTTAATTCGTCTTTAATTGTTGTTATGTTTTACAAAGAAAGGGAGTATAGTAAAAACTTGGTTTTTATGGGTTAATTTTTTATGTGAATTACTCTACATTGCCATTACTCGTATTTCCCTGAAAGAGTGCCATTGAAACTGTATTTGTCGGTGACGACTACGAGGTGACACATAACATGTCGCCTATGCATTTTCAAGAACTCTAGAATTTCAGACTGCAGGTTTAAATCTTATACTTCAGTTCAGGCAGGGTTGTAGATCCGATCATCCACCGTCATTGCCAGAAGCCTTCGAAGAAAATATGAATTTGTATTGAACGTGTCGCCTTTTCTTCCACTGAAATATATTTTTGCTTACAACGTCTGTAACGGCATTCGTAAAAATAAATAATTCGTTCAGCTCAACCTTCTCTCTATAAAATACTGTTAACAATTTTCGGAGCTACTATCGAGACAAAAGATTCCACGTGTATAGCTATTTTTAGAACTAATTATTTGTTTTATTATAATAGTATTTTCAGTCTAAAAGTAATGGAGAATATTTATTATGGAAATGTGGTTACGGATGTTTAATAAATATTTATAATACCGTGGTGAAATTTGCACACAATGACAAAATGAATGAATAATTTTATTTTTTAATGAAAACACAATGCACTTGACTCGTATTTTCGGTTATGTACACCGCGAGCAGTGTGGTGTTTGTTTTAAAATTAATGTGAATTTAACTCATTCAGAATGATAATTATTAAACCATTTTCAAAACATTACAATTTCTTGAATAAAATATACTGTTCAAAATCAACAAAAAACAATTTCGGCTCATCATCAAGCATTCAGCATTCAGCTAATCAACAAAAACTAGTTTCAGCTAAGGACATCGACAGTCATCATTATTGTTAAGATGTGATTAATATTATTTCGTTATCTATCCATAAAACAATTAAACATTAAATGTATTTAAATATAAGTTTACTTTAATTATAAAAAAGTGTAATTGCAATACATTCATCAGTGGCCGACTGTACATTAATTAATATGAACGATTCAAGAAAATTTTTAACGTGAACGCGTTGCTGGCTAACCAAGCGAAAAATGTAAAACAAAGCGAAAAATGTAAAGCGAAGTGTACACGAAATGTATGAATTGCAGTTCTGTGGATAGAAGTCTGAAGCGGAATATATGTGGATGAAGAAGTCAATGATGACGTAATATAAATATTTAGTTAAAATCAGCATCATCATCACTCTTGGCTCTACAACCCCTGGTGGGTCTTGGCCTCCTCAAGAGGCTTCTTCCACTCATCTCGGTTTAGTGCCAGCTCTCTACAGTTCAGAACCTCCAAGATAGAAATGTCTTTGAGGACGTTGTCGCTCCATTTTAAATTTGGACTTCCTAAGCTCCTTCGCTCTATCGGTCTTTAGTTCAGCAGGGACTTTGGTGCTTGATGCTCGGCCATTCTATCCACATGACCGAGTCACCGAAGTCTTCCCAGATTTATAAATTTTGTGACGTTTAGCTCCTTAAACAGTGTATAGAGCTCATTGTTGTAACGTCTGCGCCAAAGTTCATTTTCAAGAACCGGTCCGAAGATACGCCTCAAAATTTTCCTTTCAAAAACGTCCAGTGTTCGCTCATTCCATTTGATTAAATCATAAATATAAAAATGTGTTTATAATTTTAATCAATATAAATCACTTTATTTAATTTGTTAGATGATATTTTATTAATACGAAATGTTATATATTTTTTAATTGTTCATTTATGTTGAGTTGTTTTCACATAAAAATATTTTTTCTTCAGTTCTCGAAAATTGATTAGTTTAAAAGAAATTACGAAATTCAAGATAATCTTAGGGATGACCTTCTTAAATTCATTACGTCATTTTGTAAATATTTAAAGCTTTTTTAATTAATTTTATTTTAATTATTTAATATGAAATAAATTTAATTTTAATTAACGTTAAATAAACTGTTTATAATTTGATTACATTATATTACATGTAATGCGCGTGAGATGGAGTATAATCTATTTGTATGAATAATTATTTAAATTTTGTAAAGCGGAAATTATTAGTTAATAATTTAATTCATCTGACTGTGTGATATTAATTACTCGATTATACGGTTCAGTCCAAATAATCAAACCAATATAAATAATTCGATTACACCATAAATTAAATTAATTATTTTTAACGTACGTTGAATATTTGAAAATTGAATATTTTAATGAACACATTAATTGTAAATCATCAAATGATATCTATCATTGATAATTTTTTCACCATATCAATATACCAATATACGAGTACTATATATGAGGGATATAAACGCAAAGCAATATACTATATAAGGGATATAAAAACAAACTCACTGAGGTATTTCTGAGAAAAATACAATAAACTAATTTTAATTAATTTCTCCGCAGTTTATGAAAACTACATGTCTAGTTTTTAAAAATAATTGCCACCTCGGTTTTCCTTTTATACTTTATTTATATGTATGTATAAATAAATATTTAACTTTTAAATATGAATATTGCTATGTTTACTACGAAATAGCTGGTTTTTCTATTTTGATAATTGGATATTGCTGCTTTGCTATAATGTTTTATTCTAAAATGGACGTAAATTTTAACTTTCACGGCCATTTTGTCAGCTATTAGTCATTTTGGCGAAAGCACTTCTAGAAAACAACTTCAATTCTCACTCTAACCTTCTCACCAGGACAAAACAATAGCAAATAGTTTTATTTTTTAATACAAATTTTCTGTTTATCATTTTTTTATTACGAAAGAATTTTTTGCATTTTTATATTTCGATTAACGCGAAGGCTTGATCCATCGAAAATATCTCCTCAAAGATAATATCTCTACAATGAGTTGACTGTCGTATTAAGATTAAGAATTTTATATCCTTGTAAGGTTATTAGATTAAATAGACAATACTGATATTAATTTCGCACATAAAGATTATGTCGCTGACATATAAAATGTGTCTATTTTAAACGTCGTTATTAATCGTGAGTAGACAACAACCAAGATAAATTAAAAAAAAATCAAGTGAACACAATTGTTACCGTCTGAGTACGTGTTAAGTATAAAGTTCACTGAGAAGAAAGGAAGACAGGAAGGAATGAAATTTGATTACATTTTTAAAAATACTTGTTTAACTTTCAATTTTTTATCTACGGGGACGTGAAGGTTATTCTTTTGAATACGCGAGTATTGTGACTTTTCTAACATGTGAATTTTTAAAAATTGTCGCAATATTTCATGATTGTAGAGATTACTCGTGATGATAATTAAAATGGATGGAAAATATAAACTATGCTTTCTCTATCTCAGATTAATTATATTTTGTGTAAAACATAACATAACTCTATACCCTATCAAATTCTATACCCAATGAAACCTATAAAAATATAATTTAACTCAAGTAGAGATTTGAATTATGTATGTAGATGTTGTATAAAATATGTGTTCACCATGGTAACGAGTATGAAGTATAAATTTGATCATATTTTTGCCAAATATCTTTCTAGTGATTTCTGGTGATTAAGTCGTTTACACACACCAAATGAAATTTTCTATTTTTGAGTAATGCCGTCATGGCTTTAGATCAGTATTCAGCGTCGAAACGTTGTCTGAAAATCGACATTGAAGATATATCTGACATGGAGGATGTGAGGAAAGTTGCTTGAGAAGGCCAGGGTCCAAGCCGGGCTGTTCTATTGATTATGATGACAAACTGAATAGTTTTAATTTTTATCCTTTCATATATTTAATTTAATAATCTAATATTCCACCAGGTAGATAACTCAGGAGAGAGTAAATTTGAGTGTAAACGGATGAAACTTTATTTTCGCATTATATTAGCAATTTTTGGTATGTGTAAAACATAACTATGTTTAACTTATCGAATAATTTTGTTTGGTGATGGTTTTATATAGTGATGTTAAAGTACAATATATATATTTATCTAATACAAGCTATCGTAGGGGTTGGAGAACCCCACGCATTTTATTTTATTGGCATACACTTATACCGTAATTGTTTTTAGTACTTAATGTGGATCCTAAAAAAATTATTTTCTACTTTCTAGTATTTTTTCATAATTTTTTTTCAAATATTCAATAATTTTTACTTTATAGTTTTCATCACATTAAATCTTATAATCAGTTCGAGCTGCGTCGAAGACATTTATCTTTATCAAATATTATTACCTAACCTTAAAAACCCAGCGTGACTTTTATATTAATAATACAACCGATATAACCGGCATGTAGACTTCTTTACTTTTAAGAAAGACAATCGAATTAGTAGTAAAAAGTAAGTACAAAAAATTATAGCTAAAAATAATTAATATGCCATATTTTGTATTGTAGTGTAGAAAAAAACGTAATAAATCGTTCTGTTGAAATATGTTCCTTCCGCAATGAATTGTAGATATTATGATACATGCGTTAAAGTGTCAATATTGATAGCCAATGATAAATAATAAGTAAATATAATCACATGACATTGTTTACGAATGTGTTTACAATTTCATCTGATTAATGCCGCAGTATTATCGAAATTTCGTAATCTTTATTGACAGTTGCATAATTAAGTTAAAATGATAAATTATGATGTATGAATATGTGTATGCCTTGTACATAAGTAGATATAATATTTATTTGTTTAAAATAAATATATTACTAATTATTTTAGAAATTAGATAATAAAATAAATTGAAAGGCCCATAATAAGCACTATAATGTTTTTGTGCAAAAATCATGACGGAATTTCATTAAATTTATTTTGAACATTTTAAAATTTTATTAGCAAATTATTGTTAAGTATTGTAATATGTGTAGTAGGTACTAGATTTGTTTTGTTTTTAATTTATTTTAAATTTTACGTAGACACCGTGTAGGTATTGAATTTAACCTCTCTACTTGGTCGCAAATGAAGTATTTTAATTTACGAGCATGTGAATTTTCACAAACTGGCAATACATGACTGACGTTTATGCGTTCACAACAAAATATTTTTTCTATTAATGTATATTATAGATATCTCACAGAGACGAAACTGTATTTCTTATGGGAAAGTAGGTATAGAAGTCATTTGGGTGTACATAGGACTTATGACCTATCTAATGGTTGGCTTAAATGATCACTTTACACAATGTAACATTCGCCATTTCCA
This sequence comes from Agrypnia vestita, assembly GCA_016648135.1. NCBI lineage: Eukaryota > Metazoa > Arthropoda > Insecta > Trichoptera > Phryganeidae > Agrypnia > Agrypnia vestita. The sequence goes on along the minus strand of JADDOH010002057.1, from coordinate 77,858 downwards.
CCCATGATAGAATATACCATGCTTACTAATTTTTTGAAAGTTGTATAAATGTTCAAATTGTGTGGCAAGCTTTCACATATGAGTTGTAACCGCCTTTCCATGCGGCCTGTACAAAGCCATTTTCATTCCCCTAAATCCGCACAGATGTCGCTAATGAGAAAATCTACAATTGATTGCGGAATTTTGGAAGCAATATACTTTTTTTGTGTAATGAAATTCATCCGAATTACTTGTATTACACTAGGATACGCCAGGAAATATTATTTCCAATTTTTTGTTAAAATTCCTTTTTTACCAGTATTTACAATTCAGAATATTTTGGGTTTGTTCAAATATTCAGAACAGTGCTGGATTTATGTCAAAGAGACATTATTAATCAATTGATTAATAATGTCTCTGTGACATAAATCCAGCAATGTTCAGAAAGATTTGAACAAACCCAAAATATTCTGAAATATTTTTTCATTACGATAACAATTAGGACGTCTTCGTTTAGGCACTACTTTCTCACATCTTTCACTTTATTTTTCTAAGATTATCCTACCTATCATCGACATACTGATAGGTATAGGTCTTTTCAAATAAGTTTGCAAATGAATTAGTGTGGGTACCTTAGAGTATATACAATCTACTGGTCTAAGATTGTATATACTCTAAGGTGGGTACAGTGCGTAATATGCGTATTGAATCCTTATGTTAAGTTTACGGATACGAGAGGGGCGTATCCGTAAACTTAACACAATACAATGCGCGTATTACACACTGTATCCAATTGCAAGCTTACATGAAAAGACCTATTCTCGTCTGGTTTATTAATGTTACGGTTTGTGTTATGAAATCTCACAGTAAAAACACTTCATCTGAGCCAGATCATCCGGCTTATCGAAGAGGTTGGGTTTTAATAAATTTGTCAACGTCGGGATATTTACAGAGCTCATAAATTTCAAGGTTGAAATTGCGACTGCAATATTATCTTTTATTTTGCGAACTTGATCAAAGGTCTTTCTCAGAATTTTGCACTGAAATACCTTCAATTTCAAAGAGTTGATAAAACTTGGATCGAATCCAGATTTTCGCACTGCGATGGTCCAAAAAGAGTCTCGTACAGACGCATTTTGGCTTTACGGAGGGACTTTATGTGCTTTTGGAGACTAAAATAATTTTCGTGAAATAAAACAATTTTTTGACTAATACGCATCAGGGGCGTGCGTTCTGTACAACCAAAAACCTTCCCATAATTGTAATGCCTGACTATGAAATAAATCTGAATTGCATAATTATATGAAACAGTATGTGTGAATTAGAACCATCTGCCGAAAGATTTTATAACAAAATTTATGAAGCTGCGAGTGTAATTTTTTATACAATCTGCCCCAAACGTAACCAAGTTAACAAATACTTCTAGTCCTCTTGTCCAGTTCTGATAAATTTAAATGTTGTATTATTTCATAAAAGAAAACATTTTTAATCTACTTTTGACATTTATAGCGTTAACTTTGTGGTTGGACATAATTATTATTTTTATTCAATCAAAATTTTTCCATAAACCACTTAGAGTAACTTTACGTCTACCGGTTTCGATACCACTGTATTCTTGTCAGGACGGACGTATACTAACTATTCATTACCCATTTTGGTAAACAGGTTAAATTTTGAGCGGGGGCGTGGCCACAATCTTTAAAGTACGTTATTGGTTAAGATAATATTTAAAAGCTAAGCGTATATATTTTAGTAATCAACAAAAAATATTTAAGTAAAATAATGGTAATAAATTAAGATATTATTTAAATTAATGAGTTTCGATAGTAATACGGGAATAGGGATGAGAGGGAAGTGGTGAGGAGGTAGAAGTCAAAGTAGAGGTGGAGGATGAGAAGATTTAATGTAGTGAGTGATTGTCCAAGTTGATTTAGTGTTGATGATTTCAATCCGTAAGTGGAGTAATGCTATGGTGAAATAGTTTAGTGGCGCTAGAATAAATGACATATATGGGGTGTAAAAGCAAAGGCAGCAGTACCCTAAAAATTAAAAAAATATTTTGAATGCAGTCACTAAGGATAACTTGTTTAAAATGTACTGAATTCTAGATTTTATGTATCTATGCCTTACGAAATCTTGTTTACTATAAATTTATAGGATATGTTTCCTATAAAATCTCAAATTCAATCCATTATAAATTAGTTATCCTCGATGACTGCATTAATTTTTTTTGGATGTTGCTGCCTCTGCTTATATACCACATATAATATATAGAATTATTTTCAATGCGCTAAAACCGACATTGAAGAGATCAAGATCGATACAATTATTATTATATGCCTTGCATGAGGAAATAAAAATGTATTTTGGGTATAGGATGTTCTATTTCTCGGAACATGGAAGAGCACGTTCTGTCGGGTTCATCAAGTAATAAAAACTATCCCATAAAAACCAAGTTTTTACAATACTCCCTTTCTAATTTTCGGGTTTTGTGTTTACTGAGTTGTATGAAAAAACCATGAAAATTTTGAAAAATCCAAAATTATACTATAATTTTTTTTGTTTAACGAAAATTTGATAGATCTTCTTGATCGTCGCCATGAGTCTGCTTGCAAAGTTTCAGCTCGATTGGATCACGAGAAAAGGGTTGAAAATCGATCCAAAGTTTTTTCGTCAGACAAGCAAGCAATCAGATGCCACGAGTTAAAAAAAAGTCTCTCAACGATGCAACGAAATTCCTTGACAGCTCAATGTTTTGAAATCATACAATTTTTTTTTTAGATTTACTTTTATCTTAAATCTACTGCCTTAAAGCTTTGTCTTACTTATTTGTTATGAATTACCATGTAGGTATATATTATGTGTTTATAATGTTAAATTAATATATTTTTTTGCTTTGTTTATTCTGTATTTATTATCTTGTTCGATATTCTTCGATTATCGTTTACGCCGTCTTTTTATACTGTCTGCAGTACATTATTATTACATTATCTTTTCAGAACCCGTGACTCAAACTTACGAAAGTTAGAATCATCCATGCAAACTTTGTTCATCTTTCTATTACCAAAGTTCCACGGAGGAAAAACTTTAACGAGTTGGAGAGCCATGCACGTGCCGCATGTAGGAGGTATACCTACTTTTATTTTAATAATAATAACATTTATCTATTTTGTTAACCATGTGGACTCCACGTGTTTATAAATCTAACTGTTCTGGAAGACACCAGCCAAAAATAATTTTAAAATCATCAGCAATATCAAAACAAAATACGTAAACTGATTATAAATTGTTTAAATATAGAGTTGTTTTGAGGTGAGCGAAATATCAAGAATAAAGATAACTAACTTAATATTTACGTATTGAAAAAAATTATATCTTATACGAACCGTTAGGATGTGTTGAGATTCTATTCTCGACGTTTCGCTGAGTCATATCACAGGGTCATCAGGAGAGTGCACTTTCGACGCGGGGGTCAAGGACATACTGTTTATTTATTTCGCAGTCGCAGATTGTAAGCACTACGTGGAAGTGTGTAGCTTCTCTCTACGTTAGTGGTAGTTAGTATGCTATTGATATTTTTACGGTTCGTTTATAAAATATCTGTTATTTATATACTTAATTTATTTTTTAATTAATTCATTTTTTTTTTACAATGTAATAAAAACTTATATATCTAAAAAATGTTCACTAAGTATGACCAGTGAAGTTTCCTCGAAGCTAGTAAAACTAAGAATAAAATTATAAACCTATAAATAACAAAATGTATAAATTTATGGAGTAGCTTGTTGGTCTTGTGGTTAATAAAGAAGTATAAAACAATCAATAAATGATTTAAATGAAAAAAATTACATTTATTAATTATATTATTATATGTATATGTATAATTAATATCAATCATAAAAATATATCAAACGAGCGTAATATTATAAAATTTAAATCTTTAAATAACTAAAAAATTAACTATCATGCCCTTACTTCGCAGCGGTAGGCAGTTAGGATAGAGTGTCACATTTTTTTGGCTCACCACTTTTGCCTCGTCAACTTTTGCTGAAGATTTTTAATAATATCATATTTTTCTACAATATCTGATCTGTACTGCCAGGTCTTTCGCGAACCTTATAGGATGGCCCTCTGTTCCTGTTGTCTTCAACGCTCGCTTCATATACTTTCTATACCATCTTCTTTTTGCTCATACGTATCCCATCATCAAACCATCTCAGCGAGCCATTCATACAATTTTCTCTGCACTAAATTTTAATTTGATCATTCTTTTGTCTATTGATTTTCCGCACGTGCGCCTACGAGACCGCATCTCTACCTGTTTTAGTCCATTTTAGTCTTTTGTCAATTCCGAACTTCGCTTGCATACATAGGTACACTTCCATGTGGGTAGCAGAACCCCAATATTAATCGATTTTTATATTCTATTTTGAATTTATTGGCTCCGTAATTTTAAATTGAATGTCAGTCATGCGTGTACATTAAAGAATGAACATTGAAGGCAAAAAAATGTTTTGGAAAAATAACAGAAATATCTTTGTGATGTTATAATGTTCACATCACAATTATTACCAATTATTCGGTTTTTTATTAACTTCCCGACAGCCGTTTACCCGATAGCCGACTGCCTGACAAGTCAACTTACCGAATGCAAACTGCCTGACAGTCGAGATTCCCGACAATTTTTTTTTTTAAGATTTGTGTTTAAATATTTATCCGATAATATGCATTCATTATTCTCTTGTTAAAAACATCAAATTAAAATAAGAACAAAGTAGGTATACTAGGAATATTTTATCTAGTGGGTTACCTAAGGATATTTCTCGGAATTACAATATAGTCTGTCTCTCCCCGTAACTTTGTGTAACGTCCGTAACTTTTTTATAGAATTTTTTTTGCAAATTTTTTTTTTCACAAATTTTTGTCTCTCTAAAATTCTAAAAGCCATCTTCGTTCCAAGTCGTGTATAGGGCGACCCGGCAAATAGAGGCCTAACAACACTCCATTCACTGTCCCACTCCCTCCAAACGCACTTTGACGCGAACAGTAGAGAAAAATAAAGTCGTGTCGCGGCCATAGTTAAGTTTTATTTTAACATTTCTTCCAGTGCGAGATTAGCCGTGGAGATCGGTGTTACCAACGCATGTGAGTTACCAGTAACGCGCAGATTATTAAAGCGAAGTACTTAGGTGCGTTATTTGGAACCAAAATTTCTCGAAAGTGTACCCAGCGATAATAAAGAATTTACAGATGAGTGATTAATTAATGACTTTGCCCGTTTAATAATTAATATATCACTAATAATAAATCGCTAAAGAAAATCTTAATTAATTTAAGGAAAATCAAACTTTTTTTACACACTATCCAGAAGTATGTAGTAAATTGTATAGTTTGAGATAGCAAAACGAAACTCGCATATTTGCAAATTCAACAGTATACGTAGGGACCGTCAACGTTATAAAATAGATATTACAGAATCAGTTTCGCTAACAGCCTCGTTTCAGGCATCTGCTGGCGGTATTGATTTTCCACCATCGACCACACAATTATCTCACGCCTGGCGAGCACAATCCCATTGGTGAGAGCCACTCTCATGGAAACTAGAATCTTCGGAAGCAAGGCCTTAATGAGAAAATTTCCACAATGATAATCCCATAATAATAATTTCGTTGTCTATCTGTCCGCAACTTCCTCTAACGCCCGTAACTTAAATTTTTTATTTTTTTATTTTAATTTAAATGTTTTTTACCCCACCTTCTTTATAAAAAAAATCTTATCTCTTCACGATACATTTTCTGTGGAAATCTACACAGTTCGACAGGTCTAACCCAAATTTTGCATACTTATTCTTTAGGAACGTACGACCATTTTGAGGGGTTACAGCTGGTATGTAATATAATATTGTGAGAATTTGCGCTGGCTGAGTTAGTAATCGCTTTACTGCGTTACAGTGTAGTGAATTTTACGATAATCGCGGTGTAAGGAGTTTTATTGGGCAATGTTATTAGGATAATGGATTTTCAATTGAGATTGTGAGGGCGTTCGTCCTGTATCATTTCATTACAAGCTTATGTTATGTAAAATGAATAAATGAGATTTATTTCACAATTTAATTTAAATTAATAGCTTTTCTCCGTTTCATGTGTTCTAAAATGGTGTCACTACAGTCCCGGATTGCCAAATAGGCAAAATAGGCACCGGCCTATGGGCCCCACAACACAAAATACATAATTCTCTTTGTAACAATGTCCGTTACTAACGCTACCCGACGGTGCAATTATAATGATGAGATATAAAATAATAATGATATGTAAAAAGTCAAAAAATTCATAATTACTTACGTCACAATGTTCGTCACTGACGACACCAAGACGGTGCGCTACGTTAGATGATGGTCTGAAAGCCATAACTCGCGGTCGAAATATATATATAAGCACAGAGTGTTAGTTAACTTAGTAAAAACCACTACTAGATTTTAGGTCTACCGGTTTCGAGACGTAGCCGTCTCTTCGTCAGGACCAACACTACACTACTATGTTCACAACACTATACACCACAACCATAGTATTGTTAAACTTTTACCAATATTTATCACATGCATCTTTATCTTGTCAGAGACAAGCGTGCACTAACTTGCCTACAGAACAATCAGGGATCTAACGGGAGAGAGTGAAAGGGAGCGGGGTCTAACGTGGGTTTACCAAATTTTCTGTGAAAGTTGAATTGAATAAAGGGCTATATGGAAAATTTATTTGGTTATTTATTAGAGGCGCTTTATTATCCACTGCTTCAATGATGTAAAAAAAATCTAAATTATTTAATTTCAAACCTTTATTATTGGTATTTAATAAAATCTGGTAGTGGTTTATACTATGTTAACTAACACTCTGTTATAATGTGTAACCACAAAGTTAATGCTTTAAATATTAATAATAATATATATGTACGTCACTTTTAACGGGTAATAGCCAGTATTTCGTAATTAACCATGTTTAGTTTAGTGTAATAAACCTGATTTACTAAAATGATTGGTAGACTTTGCTGTCGTACAACAGAATATTCCAATGTGAGAAAAACAAACATTATCGCCCATGAAATAAATATCTCTTTGAAAAATTGTGTTAGTAAATTGTCAAAGTGATGACATTAAATCCAATATATGGATACAACAAGGCCAACTATCTTTGAAAAGAGTTATTTTCTATTCAATTTTTTTTTAATATGGAGCCAGTCGAAGTTTTTAGAAGAATATTTAAAAAGAATTTGCGAAATATTTGTTTTAACAATGTACACAAAGTACAAAGTAAAATGTTATCAGTTAAAACTTTTAATTGAAAAGTTTCTACCAAGCACATAAAAATTACTGTTCTTTGAAGTACTTATTTATCATACATAAAGTGTTCTCCATCTCAAGGGAATATTTTTTGAAGGAGGTGTTAGAGGAGTCCAGATAGTACTTTGAAATAAACTATAATTTGCAATTCATTTATTTTGTTTTAACTTTATAAGTCAACATGAAATTCGCAACTCGTAATATTCTTGATACAATTATTATCATTTTATTCGGATGTTATTACACATGATTTAAAATTTTAATTATATTTAACCAGCCCAGAAGCGCGAACGAAGAAGAAATTCGGATGTTAGTTCTGCATTTAGTGATGGTATTTTAACCGGTGACAAATTAAACGTAATTTGAGATACGAATACGTATCTGATTGCATCGATGATTCGCAACAAATTTTTAGCGATTCGATGGGCAACCATCGGCACTAGATAGCAGTTAGGTTAGGTTATATCTTGGTTAGATAGCAGTTAGGTTAGGTTATATCTTGGTTACCAATCATGGGTATAATCAGATACAAATCCTAAACAACTAAACCGAAAATATTCTGTATTCTTCTGTTATTTTGGGTTCCTGTTTGTTAGTTAAAAAAAATGTCAACCTGGAGACGATTCAGTAGGACCGATATGGAAGCTTTTGCTCTTAGAACGGTCCTGGGTACCATTCACTGTATTCTTCTGTCTAGTTCTTTTCTCTGTTCCGCTGTCGCCGACGTGCCGCGTACGTCCCGAACACATTGTCACGGGATCTTGATTGGGAAGCAAATGAAATACAAAAAAAAATAAATTATTTAGTACACATAGTTACTGGACACGAATTTTACCAGAGCAACGTTCTCAAATCCACACTAATTAATTTCTGGAACATGTCACACGGGTTCGCACAAAATTTTTTCTCAGGTTTTCACTGTCGTTCAGAATCTTCGACTTGTAGTTTTCTGGGATATTCTGCCGTATATATCTGATCTCTTTGGCCGACGACAATGGGATCAGAAACTCGGACAGAGAGGCCAGATATACACGCCAGAATTTCCCAGAAAACTACACGCAGAAGGTTCGCACTAATCACGTAACTAGAATCTTAGCTGCACCTATTGTCTACAGGTAGGTCACTATCGAGAATATTCCGCTCGCAAGTAGGCACTTGGTTTCTTCTTCACTGGCCGATTATAATTCGCGTTTTCGCTTTGTCTGTGGACTTCAATGTTGCGCTGTCAAACAACTCGCACGGTTCGCCTTTCTGTCGCGTTAGCCCGCTAACAGAAAAATACGCCCTTCTATATAAACTTTCAAATGAGCGTCAAGGTAATATTTAGCCTTAGTCATAACTCCATTAAAGTTTATTTGTAGGAACGTGTGATTTGTTGAATGTTGAAATAAAGGATGTCGAGTTAGTCAATAGAAAGTTTAGTTGTAAATTCGGGAACTGTTAGCAATTCGATGACGCCGCAGCCGACAAGTGGTTACTATCAGATGTCGGTAAATATAAATTTTAATAACAAATAGTAAACAATTTGGTGACGATACAGTGGCTGGTATATTTTATTATTCTTCTAAGACGAAAAATCTTTTCGTGTTAAACATTAAATTTTTCATCTTAAAAAAACTATTTTATATCTATTTTTATCTCTACTTTATATTTGTATTTTTTTATACTTATCTTTTATGCTAATTTTTGACAAGTCCGTGTCATTTATGTACACGCATCGTTTAAACTTTTTTAAAACTTACATTCTTTTTTGTTTATATTGTCATTGTTTTATATTTCTTTTCTTTATATACTTGTTACGTATATTTCCTAGTATTGTGTATTGTACTGACATGTATTACTTTACTTTATTGTTTGTAAAAGCCCCGATGAACGTTAATAATAAATAAATAAATAAACTAAAATGTATTAATTCTTAAAATTAAGTTATTCGTGTACTCGTACATGGTCACAATGCAAGATTCCGAATTTACTTTTTAGAAAATTCGTAATTTTGCGATTCAAACTGAAATTTTAGTCAGAATATTTTGAGTTTGTTCAAATCTTTCAGAACAGTACTGGATTTCAAGTCAAATAGACATTAATCAATGATTAATAATGTCTATGTGACATGAAATCCAGTACTGTTCTGAAAGATTTGAACAAACTCAAAATATTCTGAATGAAAATACTGGTAGAAAAGGAATTTAATAAATATAGGAAATACTATTTCCTGGCATATCCTAGTGTAATGTTAGTTATTCGGATGAATTTCATTACACAGAAAAAGTATATTACTTTCAAAAATTCCATAAAATCAATTGTAGATTTTTTAATTAGTGACATTAACGACATCTGTGTGGATTTAGGGGAATGAAAATGGCTTTGTACAGGCCGCATGGAAAGGTTGTTACAATGCATATATGAAGTGTGGTATGTAATTCAAATATATACAAATTACAAAAATTAGTAGGCATGGTATATTCCATCATGGGTGGAAATGGCGAATGTTACATTGTGTAAAGTGATCACTTAAGCCAACCATACGATGGGTCATAAGTCCTATGTACACCTAAAAGAATTCTATACCTACTTTCCCATAAAAAACTACAGTTTCGTCTCTGTGAGACATCTATAATATACATTAATTGAAAATTTAGTCTTCAATGACATTTCTTATCTCTCAATATAATAAAATGAACAGAAAACATGTATAATATAACAATCATTCGTTCATTACCAATCTAGATCACGTATAGATAAAAATATTGTTATCATTGTTATCAGTCAATATTCCGAATAACTCTGTTTGTAATAAACAACCAAAAACCTATACATACATTTTAGTCAAAAGTCAGAACATATCTAAATAATTTTGAAATAACAACATTATCAGTAATTTATTAAACCTATTGAGTCATTGAAAAATGTCGGTAATAAATTTTGAAGTGATGTATCACTCGATAGATGATATATATTTATTTTGTAGGTGATGTGATCTTTTTCTAGTCAAATTTATAATTTATTATTTTAGTAAATAAATTTTTATGAATTTATTTTTATCATATTTTTCTATTTTCAAGTTTTTATTAGTGTTGTTAAAAAATGATTTTAATTATAATAATTTCGTTACCTTTCTATCTAATAAACTTAATAATTTTGTTGTCTATCCGTAACATTTAATGACAACTTTAGATAATAATTAGAGTGTGAAACGCAATCAGCGCGCGGCTTAGATAGTGCGGTCAAGTAATTAATTTTTATTATTTCCCGTGATTTTTTACGGGTGTACGGCTTGTATATATGCGTAACGAATTAGGAAATCGATATATTTAATTGTAGGCAAATGTCAATTATTCTTGAAATTTACATTTGAGATATTTTTGTTCTAAAGGTACACTTTTTCAAAATAGTTACTAGTGTTTTTATATGAAGTCGTAATTTTGTCAAATACCGTTTGAATTTAGTAACATTTCACTGTTTTTTGAATGCATCGATTAGAAAATGATTTCGTTTGCGAAATAGATATTTTCAATATGAATTTACTAGGTTTCGGGAGAGCTTGGATGAGCTTCTTTCACAAACATAAAAAAACTCCCTTTTCATTAACACATAGATATATTCATATTATGCAGTGTTTCAGAAGGTGTCCGTGTGGGCGATTCTCGTGAAAACAGAAGTAATTTGCCTTGAATTTTTTTTGTTGATTGACCTTTTGTTTGAAATACGCTTAAAGTGTTATTATATATGTAATGTACTATATATTTTGAATTTACACGAAACAATTGTATTATTCGTTTAAAATTTTCAACTAATTTCTTATATTGTGAATTTCTTATGGATGCAAAAAAACTTCAATGTGAAACGTTGTAATAAAAATGTTTTAGTGATTGGCTCACTGTTTTAAAATCATGGATTTTTGTATTGATTGTTCTTCTATTTGCATCTTAGTTTATCAACTGGTTATGGTACATTAAAAAATAGTTTATAAAATAGGCATTATGAATATTTTGCGATTAACACGCATTATTTATATAGTTTAAGTAAAAAAATAAAAATATTTGACTTACTTCCAATAATCTTTGATATACGCGTCCATCCGACAATTAGCAACAATGTCACTCACTGAACTGAAGAAACTGACTGAATGATTGTCTTGTCTCGTGCCCACTTACATTACGGGCACCGGGCACATGGATGGAGTTTAGCACTTATCGTCTGAAGGGAACAACAATAAACTTGTCATTTATTAGGAAACGGATAATCAAATCGGTGGCAGCTGCGCAAACTTTGACGCCAAATGACTTTCCTAGATAAATGAAAAATATACATCAAGCGAAAAGTGCAGTAGCAGTTTCATAGAGAAATTCTAAAAATATAAACGAGATTGATTTCTGCCTAAATTACGAGTTGAAACTGTTGTAACAATATCCTAATATTAATATTTAGCGATATGTAAGTTTGTATTTTTATTTCTATATTCCTGACAAATCTTTTGTAAAACGTTGGACTATCATGAAATTAAATTATATTGAATATCAATAATTCATTAGCTTTGATTAAAGTCAAATAAAATTATTAAAATATCGTAGAAACATTTTGGCTAAAATTTCTGTGTGTGTGTGTCTTCTGGATTAGAATGCACATTTTTTGTTGATTTCCTTGAGGAAACTTACGACTGCCAATCGGTAGGACAGGTCTACGATAACTCTGTTTTTCTTGAGGAAATCTAGAACAAAATATGCGTTTTAATCCAGAAGACCATGTGCTATGTGCTCCATGTGTAGGTACATCATATTCATTTTATTATTATCTTTAAAAGAAGCTAAACGCTTGTGCTATGAAAACTGGGCCAACTTGAAAGCCGTTTGGAATTAGATTTGAACCTCGACCAGTAAGTTACAAAGCGAAGGATACATTGTAAAGCATAGTTCTTTGATAATTATTTTGCATGATAAAATAAAATATTTTGCAATATTTACGGCCAAATACGTGATTACATGATCGGAGAATTGACGAGGTGAAAGAACTCGGGAACTATATGACGTCTCAGATGTCTTGAAGAATGTATCAGAAAGAAGGCTGCACTGGGCAGCACATGTATCAAGAATAATTGGTTAGTTAAGCGGAAGACCCCTTAACACGCACGAAACAACAGGATCAGAAGCGATTGGAAGACCAATCGCTTCTGATCCTTATTATTCATACACATTATACTTTTTCTTATCTCCTTCAAAATAGTCACCATGGTAATGCACATACTTCACCTAGTGGTCTAACCATCGTTGGAAACACTTCTGAAATGCATCTTTTTGAATGATATTCAGATGGGCTGTAGCGTTCCGCATAATGTCTCTTCTTGATTCAAAATGAGTCCCTTAAAGCAGCATTTTAACATGGGGAATAGCCAGAAATCACGCGAAGCGAAAAATAGGGAACCTAACAAAGTAGGTTAATTCTGGGTTCGGCCAAGAATGACTGAATCGGATGTGAAGAATGAGCTGGCGCCTCAAATTTTGTAGATACTCTTTTCAAGTCTAAATTCTCGGGTGAAATTGAATGTATCGATCCAATGCAATTCGCGAGTTTTCGGACACAAAGATCCCGCATGACCAAATTCTGCCCTTGGTCAATCACATTGTTGTGTCTGTTTTTTAAAGGCCTACCGGGATGCGGTGTGCTGTCCACTGATGTGCGGCCATATGTGGAGCTGTTGTAAAATTCCTTTATCTGCGAAATTCTCATAGAATCAACCGCGAAAGACTGTCGGATCTTGCTAAGGGCTTCCACTTGGGTATCGCCAAGTTTTAAAAAAAATGATTGCAATATCGCTGTTGAAGTCGTCCCGTCGTTTCGCAGAAATCGACAATCCGACGGCCACTAATTACACTTCTTCCATACGAACGAATGACGCTTTCTACGAGCGGGAAAATATTCACGCACACGCATGAATGTCTCCTACATATCTTCATCAAGGAGACCTTCGTGTTTCATTTTTTTAGGCGGAAAAATAAAGGTTCGATATTATTTGAACACACTGTGTATATGGCCAGATTTTGTTATGATGGACCTGCGAGAGATAGTTTCAGCTAATGAGTCTAAAATTGCAAACCAGGGATCATAAAATTTCATTCATTCCTTTGGTAAGTAAGGAATCTTTGATGATAAAATAACATCAATAATAATGTAAGATTAAAAAATAACATTTTGAGTGCGATGAAATTTTATTATTTAAAATGCTCGAAGCAATAGAAAACCTGTGAGAATTTAGTCTTGATCTAATTTTAACACCGAAATTAATCCAAAACATGAATTCAGAAGTTTCGCGATTACAAGTACTAATCCGGGTATTTATTAACATGGTAAACTGGGTCGGGATTAACTCGCACAATGTTGCCATGTTCAGGCGCGATAGAACCAAAAACAAAATGCGAAAAGTAGAGATTAAAATTATATTAAACTGATAATTTCTTAATTTATATTTTGTATAATGATATCCAACATGTCCAGACTGTTTTCAATGTTTTCTTTTAAATCCCTTCCCATTCCTTTGGCGACCATGTCAACATTTCAGTATGTAAATTCTTGAAACACGCGTCATACACAATATACACTTAAAATTACAATTAGTGGAGGTTTACAAAGTTTCGTACGAAGTAATTTAAGATCATTTCTATTACAAAAAGCTTTTACTATGCTTTCTCCACGCTTCGAATCAAATCATCCATGCAAGCAATATGCAATTATATATTCGGCAATATATTAGGTCCTTACATATGAAATTGGCGTTTTGCCGTACTGGCAAATTTGATCTCAAATATCTTCTCTTTGGTTAGGAATTCCAAATCCAAATTTATACAGCTATTTACTCATGTATTTGTGTTTTGAAAATTATAATTAATTTGTTTTTTCCTCAATTGTTTTTTTCTTTGCGTCACTCAGTTTACAAAATGAAAAACTTGAAATATCGCGTTATTTACGAGTACGAGTTCCACCGTGGCACCAGTGCTGCAGAAACGGCTCGAAGGATTAATGATGTGTATGGCGACGGTGCCGCAAAAGAAAACACAGTGCGTTTTTGGTTCCAACGTTTTCGTTCTGGAAATTTCGACCTGCAGAACAAGCCCCGTGGACGGCCGGAGACCAAAGTTGATAATGAAGAATTGAAGGCTATTGTGGAAGCGGATCCATCGCAAACCACATCCGAGTTAGCTGCAGGCTGCGGTGTTAGTGATAAAACTGTTTTAATCCACTTGAAGCAAATTGGTAAGGTGAAAAAGCTTGAAAGGTGGGTACCTCACGAATTGAGTGAAGCAAATCAACAAACGCGCGTTGACTGCTGCGTTGCATTACTCAACCGGTACAATAATGAAGGGATTTTAAATCGTATCATTACCTGTGATGAAAAGTGGATCCTGTACGATAATCGGAAGCGCTCATCGCAATGACTGAACCCTGCCGAACCAGCCAAACCATGCCCCAAGCGAAAATTGACTCTAAAAAAGTTACTTGTGAGCGTTTGGTGGACTAGTAGTGCTGGTGTCGTTCACTACAGCTTTCTTAAATCTGGCCAGACTATTACGGCAGATGTCTATTGCAACTGCAAACCATGATGGAAAAGCTAGCTGCTAAACAACCAAGGCTGGTTAATCGCTCTAGGCCACTGCTGCTTCATGATAACGCTAGACCACACACTGCACAACAGACGGCTACCAAATTAGAGGAGCTTCAATTGGAATGTCTAAGACATCCACCGTACTCTCCGGACCTTGCCCCAACAGATTACCATTTTTTTCGAAATTTGGATAACTTCTTGCAAAGGAAAAAATTCAACTCCGATGGGGCAGTCCAAACCGCCTTCAAAGATTTTATTGATTCCCGTCCGAATGGTTTTTTTTAGTAAAGGGATCGATGAACTACCTATGAGATGGCAAAAGTGCATAGATAGCAATGGTACATACTTTGATTAAATAAATATATTATAATAAAAAAAAATCGGCTTTATGTTCCTCCCATACTAAACGCCAATTTCATATGTAAGGACCTAATATTCGAATGGACTATGCTAAAGATATCAAAGTCCTTCCCATGACATAGTATAATCAAGATATATTATAATCATAGTATAAACATAGTATAATCAAGATTGATGCCTCATAGAGACGAAGTTGTATTTTTATATGGGAAAGTAGGCACGAAAGTATTTTGTTGTGTTCATTGGTCTTACGACCTGTCGTACGGCTGGCTTAAGTGATCACTACACATTGTAACGTTTACCATTTCCACCCAGATAGACTGCCACAAATAATAAATTTTTGGAAGTTTTATATATATATTTAACAATATGTTGTTATAGTTCTAAACAAATGTAAATGAAAAGCATCATATTTGCATGTGATTTTCGTTAAATTTAAATCAAATCCAAATTTCGTGAAATCAATTTGAATCGGAGTTCAACAGCAGTTAATTGATATTTTTAAAAGAGATAGGTGCAAACTATTTCTAACTCTTTCAATTGTTTAGTACTTACTTTAAGAAATAAATTTCCTGTAAATGTCCTCATATTTAGCATACTTGAGTCCACCCAGCTCCCGGTCTATAGGTATTCTTATTGCCTGGTGGCTGATAAACGAACATGTGATCGTACTCTATAAGTCTACTACTGATACATACATATTCTTAGATTGCGGCTCAAATTTCAAATCACTTGTACTAATTTGCTATTAATCAGACCAAAAATATGTATAAATAAAAGTTATGACAAGTACGAGTATATACGTACATATACAAAGTAAAAATTCAAATTAAAAACTAATTTAAAAATATATTAAATGCTATTGTCGAAGTCATAGCACAAAAAGCATTATTGAAGTCCCAGATACTCGCATTGCATACGTATGTTTTCACAAGTTTTAGACAACCAACAAAGTTCATTTAGTTTGAGATTTAGCAAATTATATATTATATTTTTTTCCTTTAAAAATATAGTTTTTTATAAGAATGCTAGTCTTATAAGATTTTATAAATTTAAATAGATCAGGATTTATAAAATTTTCTAGATCTTTATTCCTTTTGAAAAATATGACGTCATGTTTTATTTTCTGACGGTTAAGTGGATATTTGAAAGCACCGCAGATGGTGATCTAAATCCCGCCATGAGCTGAACATATTTGCGTTGGCCTCTGAATAAGAATAAGTTAGAGGGAATAAGTTGTGTTAATATAATATAATAACGCCGCCGGAGCGCACCACAAACAGTTGTATAAAAAACGATTATGTATCAAAAAAATATTTTATCAATTGAGACCACATTGAGAAAATAAAATATTAGCATGGAAAGAGCATAATACGTATTTTCCGTTTCTTATTACTGTGAGTTGTGTATATATATAAGTATGCATTGCAGGTAATATAAAAACCGTTCCTTCCCTCATTTTTTTGTTGCAAACTTCTTTTTGTGAGTCTGCTATATTTGTGTACACTTGTGTAAAATATTTTATTTCACAACTTTCTTATTACAACATTTTTATGTGTATCTTGCTCGTGAATTCACAATTCACTCTTTCAACCTCTACCTCCTTGACATATTCATGTTTTTACTTCTTGAGGAGAATACTTTATCCACTTTTATCTTCCTACTCATCTTTTATATTACAAAATATTTCAGTTATTCGAAACTCAACTTTATTTTACATATGTAATTCGTTTGAAGTGATTTAGAACCAACCGAACCCAGACCTTGACGAAATACATATAACATTGTAGGCACTTATTAAAGTTTTAACTGCCAATTATTGTAAATAAAATAATTGGTATGATGACCAACGAAGGCAGTTGAACAGTACAGACAGAACAGGTTTTTTTATATACTCAACGAGGTAGGTAGTGGGTGAGAGGCTTTCCATATAGTATATTATATTTAAAATTATGTAGGAGTATGTATATTTTAAGCGAATAATAATCATGTGCACTGAAAATGAAATCATACATGTGGGGTATGAAAGCAAAAGCAGCAATATCCATTTGTGTGCATGTGTATGAGTAAATACTTACACAAGTAATATACACTGTCATCTAGATCATCATCATCATTCTTGGCACTACAACCCTTGGTGGGTCTTGGCCTCCTCAATAATTTTCCTCCACTCATCTCGGTCTAGTGCCAGCTCTCTCCAGTTTCGAAGCTCTAAGGCAGAGATATCTTTGAGGACGTTGTCACTCCATCTTAGTTTCGGCCTTCCTAAGCTCCTTCGCCCTATTGGCCTTGAGTTCAGCAGGGAATTTGGTGCTTGATGCTCGGACATTCTCTCCACATGACCCAGCCACCGAAGTCTTCCCAGTTTTATAAATTTTGTGACGTTTTGCTCCTTAAATAGAGTATTGAGCTCATTGTTGTAACGTCTGCGCCAAAGTCCATTTTCAAGAACCGGTCCGAAGATACGCCTCAAAATTTTCCTTTCTAAAACGTCCAGTGCTCGCTCATTCCTCTTAGTTACTGCCCACGTCTCAGCTGCGTACGTGAGCACTGGCCTAATAAGCGTTTTGTACACTAATATCTTGGTGTTTCTGGATAGCAGTCTGGATTTTATCTGCTTTTGTAGGCGGAAAAAACAGCGATTTGCGCTCACTATGCGCTTCTGGATCTCCTCTGTAGTATCATTGTTGCTTGTTATCAGGGATCCTAGGTATGTAAATCTTGGTACCGTTTCAAAATTTTGACTTCCATACGAGAGAGTTGGGATTTGTTGGGTGCATCCTACGGCCATGTATTTTGTCTTCTGCTGGTTTACTATGAGACCCATGTTTTTGGCAGAACTTTCAAGATTTATGAAGGCATTGTGAGTTTTCGCAATTATGTCGATAACATCAGCGTAAGCTAATAGTTGCACAGAGTTGTCAAATATCGTTGCTCTTATCTCAATTCCTGAGTCACGAATAACTTTTTCTAAGGCTATGTTGCATAAGAGGCAGGCCAATCCATCTCCTTGTCTCACCCCGTGGAGCGCTTCAAAGGGCTCGGACAGATCACTGCCAACCCTGACTCTACGCGTTACAGCGGACGTTGTTAGTTTATTATTGTAAAAGGTGTAATAAATAAATAAATAAATATATAATAATCTTCCGAATTATTTGACAAATGCACTAAAATACGAAAGAAAAATACTATTTTAAATTTTTAACTCCTTTTATAGACGACTTTACATATAAAAATGAATTACTTTGTATGCCAAACTTAATGTGAACATGTTCAATATTTACGTTGTTTTTTACGATTATTAATTACACTTTTCTCCGATACCTTTTATTTTACGATTCGTTTTTAATAAAACAGAAACATCCAGTATACCTACAGTTGCATGTCACCTAGTAATACTCGCGAAAAAATAAATATTTGCAAGCCTGCTAACTTTAAACGAGGAAAGTAATGGAGTTGGAGTCGTCTCGCCTACAAACGCCGTAATTGGTCTTTACGAGGAGATAAGCGGTCACGTGGTTATCTGAAGATTAAGGGACGATTAAAATCCGAGCGATAGCGGTCCGGCGGATTGTGGGGCTGCGTCGATGGGAATGTGCGATTAAACCTGGCCTAAATTAGGTTATAAAGCAGTTCATCAACAATTTAAGAAATATCACACTGCACTGGTAGAAAGGTTTGACAAAAGTTAAATGCGTATATTAGGTTATGCGTAAAAAATATTACTTTTAGTTTTTGATAGAGGTTGGTTTTTTGGTCATGGCACTTATGTTGTATTAGTGTGTTGTGTACCTACTGATACACGTCAATACCTAGTATGGGTGAACAATATCTATGCGAGAAAGAGACAAGGCTATACGACCGCTTACAGATTGACAGTAATGCAACAACGCACTTGACGTGTGTTATCGCTTATGTACATCGCGCACAGTGTGTTGTTTAATTGTTTTAAAAAATAATTTTAATGAAAATATTGATAATTATTATTACTATTTAACCATTTCAAAAACTTTTCGATATTTATGGGAGTTATCCATTCTACCAATATAATAAATTATTCTGTTCAATTAAAACCTCAATAAAATAATAAAATGAATTTCGATTCTGAATTTTAAGATATTAATCATTTTTATTATTTCTTATGTATTTCAAATTTCAATCCAATGTAAAGTATCATTTCCTTTTAAAAATTTTCTACACGGAGGATTTTCTCTGGGACATATATGTATGTACAAATTTATTTAGGTCTAATTTTTTTACTTTTGTCTCTTTTTTTATTTAGGTATGTATTTCAGTGTATTTTTTTGTTTACTGGTAGTTTTTGATCACAGACCACAAAATATATAGACATGAACTAAGTAAATTTCTTCGAACGCGGCTGGTTTCGCGACTGATTCCAATACGTTTGACACGCTTATGAAATACGGCAATCCCGTGAATTGTGAAACGACTATGGATATGTCAAACTAAATAGTAAATACTCTTTAAAAGTATAGTAAATAAATTGCTTTATTCCAAAAAGGCGTTTTTACATAAAAAGACTCAGTTTGTAATATTTTTTTTTTAATTTAAAAAATGAGTTTTATTTACTATGGGATTTCATTATGCAAGAATAAATACTTTAAATGCATTTATACGTGTCTTAAATATACGCGAGGGGTAATGTACTTGCACTGTGACCCAATCTCTTCGCCTCGATATATTTATGTCTTTAAATAAAACTCTTTTTATTCTAATTAAAAAATAACGATATTTTTGTAATAAACATGTTTTTTTTATTTTTCTGAAAGAACAAAGTGAAAAAACGAAACAAAATAATAACCTCTGTTTCCCTCCACAAAATTATTTTCAACTTAATCCTTAAAAAAATTATTTTAAAAAACCGATACATTTACAAAGACCAAATTTAATATATAATATTGGATTATTCTGGAATACCTATAAGTTGTAATCTTTCGAAATGTACACCTACCCTTAAAATCGTCATATTATAATTATAAGCTTCAAGGGTCGTAATTGTGGAAAAGGTTTTAAGGTTGTACTTGACGAGCCATCCCTAGAGATATCAACTCTTGCGCAATCTCTCCAATTCTATATTTACTTTCAAGCAGCGTATAACTTTAAAGCTTTCCGTGCTTCCATTTATTTCATCTCAAGTAATGTATTACTTAGTTAGTATACAGGGTGTCTCGTAGCCAGCAGCAAAAAGTCTGGGATAGTCTTCTACATTCAATAAATTGTGAATAAAAAATATTCTTAACACTTGAATAAAAAAAATATTTATCAAATTTCTGCAAGGTTTTTATCATTTTATTTAACTTAAATCAAAGCCAATATATTTTTAATATTCTGTATAAGTTATTTTCATGATACTCCAACGTTTTACAAAAGATAGTAAATTTAAAAAAAAAAGCAAACTTTGTTGTGGCTTATCTCCTTAGCTGTTAAAATTTAATCAAAAATGTACACACTTTTTTCTATTCAAAATGAATGAAGAAAACTATCTCAATGTTTTTATTACTAGCTAAGAGACGTCACGCTGTTTTTGTTAATATTTCTTTTATTATTAAACGACATAAATATATGTGTTTTGGATTAACAGATATGGAAATCGTTTAGTAATAAAAAAAAACGAGCGAGCCTTTCAGTAGTCAATTAAAAATATCAATTGGGCAGCGACAGAAATTAATCTAAAATTTAAAACAAGCTATTTTTTTAATCAAAATTAAAAATATTAATTCAGCAGAGACAGAAATAATGCTCAAAAAGGCTAATTTATAGCTATATATATAACAGAGTGTTAGTATTTATCACATGCGTGTTAATCTTGTCAGAGACAAGCTTGCACTAACTTGCCTACAGAATAATCAGGAATCTACGAGGGAGAGGATGGTAAGTCTCGAAACCGGTAGACCTTAAATCTGGTAGTGTTTTTTACTATGTTAACTAACACTCTGTTATAATGTCTAACCACAAAGTTAATGCTTTAAATATTAATAATATCAATAATGCTATATATTTATGTGTGTAAAGAAAATGTATGTGCATTTCTTTATTATTGAATTTTGCCGCACTGTGAGCTGTCATTGAATTTTGGCAATGTCGATAAAGCAGTGTACTCTATTGAATAATTTGGTCGTTAAAAAAATATAGAGTTTTGCCCCACTGTGAGCTGTCAGTAAATAATTTTGACTGTGTCGATAAAACAGTGTATTATGATATTAACGAATTTGGTGGACAGAAAAAATCACCACGCGCGCTTCACCGGCGTCTCCATTCCTGTTAAGCATTTCCGTCCATTTTCACGAAATCACTGCCACAGATTATAGGAAAGCGAGAGGAACGATGTTACACATCAATAAGTATGAACAAAATCAGATGACAGAACTCTCCGTAAAGTTCAAAATAATCACTGACGCCCTATTGGCTTTCTATCCTCGGTATTATTTTAGCTAAATATTGAAACATCTTAAGCGCGTTTCTGATGTTTTTTGTATATTCATTTACGTAAATAACTTATACACACAGGTTGTTAATTCAAAATAATCGAGTTTAATACATTTTTGGTTCAATTTAATTTTTTCGCGCTGCGTTGAATTATAGTGAGAGAGTTTCAACTAAAAAGTGTGTTTCGTGTAAGTTATTACTAAATGTTTAATGAAAATGCATAATCGCGAAATAAGGGAGATTTCAACTCGAGTCCTCTATGGAGCATGGAGTTTGCATAAAAAGGCTATATTACCGACTCTTTTTTGTGTCTTGCATAACGCTAGCATGTAAATTGAATTTATATTTTTTATGAAGTGTCGTTAAACTAGCGGCGTCATCAACAAATGGTATTATCTCGTAAATATGGTGTAATGCATTCTGGTACACAAGGAGAATCATTTATAAGATTTCCGAAGGATTTGCATACAAAATACATAGTAGTTTTATGGCTCGGTCCGTGTATAATTTGCATTATGCATTATTCAAAATAAAGGTGAACTCCCAATTGGACAGAAATGTGAAAACAGTAGCGGGTAATGCAGCACTGGTAATGCCAAGATATTACAAAAAAAAAGATCTTTTTTACCAATCACTAACACAATGCGATAATAATATTACTAGGTATGTACATTATTGTGTATTGTACACACACATATATACATGTATGTAAAAAATTAGTGATGCAACGAATACTGCTTTCACGAATACGAATATCAAATCTAACTATTCGGCGAATACGAATACGAATACGAATAATTCAACAAGGTGATAAATAATACACCACTGTTCTTTTTTTACTAAGAGATTAAATAATTAAAATTTATCACCGGCAAATTTTTGTTAAAAAAGTACAACATTTCTTTTATCCGTTTGTACTTTCCCAGCAGTCGAAAATAAATATGACTTTTTTCACGCTTACGAGAGGTCATGTTATTAAATTAAATTTGAAATTGTTTTATAAGAGTTAACACTTTTACACACAATGGAAATAAAATGGAACGAACAACACGTATTACAAAACAAAAACTACATGGAATGATTTTTTTGGATGTTGGATGAATGGATGGATGGAATGAAAAGGAATAAACTTTTTAAAAACAAAAAACTACATGAAAGAACTCATGTTATGCTGTGAAACAAGAAACAGCTTGAGTTCTATAGAAAAAAGAATTTGAGAACTCAACAAATCCATACATTCAATGTAAGGGGAATCCCCGATAATGTGTCCCCTAGGTGTGTTCGGATACACGGTGAACAGTGAAACCGTAACTTACGTTGCGTTCAATTATAAATAGTTTGTTTTTAATATTTGTAATGATATTCGTGAGATATTCGGCGAATACGAATATTCGTGATGATATTTGTAATGATATTCGGCGAATACGAATATTCGGTAAATGTCTACTATTCGGCGAATACGAATATTCGTATTAGTATTCGTTGCATCACTATAAAAAATAAAAGTTAAGTCCCTGTCTAAGAGCTACCTCTTTTTTGGAAAGGTACAGCGAAAAACCAAATGTAAAAAAAGTAAAAAAATGTAAATGATGCATGATCTATACATTGTATTATATAAAATATTACACTTATAACAAAATTACAATTTTAATTATTATATTTCATTACTTTCATAAACCTTTTTGTGAACAGGTGAAAGTTTTGAGGCAACGAGCCCGTGTCGTCTACTCGGATCCTGTTTTCACCACGACTCGTTCATACCACACATCCAGCCTGTCACAGTAAACCTTCTCCATAGTCCGTGCCCATATGTCGTGGACTACCAAACGACCTTCTTCCTTAAAGTGATTCTAAGAATAAACACTTAGGTAATTGAGATTCTTCTACAACGACAAAATTCTGGGGACTCTGGATTATTACACTCATTACATTAAATAGTTGTTTTATTAATATAGTAACAATGTTAACGTAACGTAAGGATGTCAGTGAAGAACTTTGGCACGACTCCGATTTTTAATTTTAAAATAAAATTTAATGAATCTTGAAGTATCCATGGACTCATTGAACACAGAAACATTTTAAATAGTTAATATATATTATAGATATCTAACAGAGACGAAACTGTTTTTCTTATGGGAAAGTAGGTATATAAGTCATTTGGGTGTACATAGGACTTATCGTATGGTTGGCTTAAGTGATCACTTTACACAATGTAACATTCGCCATTTCCACCCATGATAGAATTTACCATGCTTACTAATTTTTTGGAAGTTGTATATATATTCAAATTGTGTGACAAGCTTTCACATATGAGTTGTAACCGCCTTTCCATGCGGCCTGTACAAAGCCATTTTCATTCCCCTAAATCCCCACAGATGTCGCTAATTATTTTTAATATCGTTAATGTCGCTAATGAGAAAATCTAAAATTGATTTACGGAATACAGTTTCGTCTCTGTGAGATGTCTATAACATACATTAATTGATTAATAATGTCTCTGTGACATAAATCCAGCACTGTTCTGAAAGATTTGAACAAACTCAAAATATTCTGGATTTTAAATAGCATTTATTTTAAATGGATAATATTAATTTGATTATATGTTGTCACGAGGCGAATGTATTGATTTATGTACCATATGTTAGTTATGTACATATGTGTTAGCACCTTAATTGTTAGGGGCTAGTTCAAATAAGATGGTATTTTCCTGGTATAAGATATCTCTTACAAACAACTTTCAATAAGGATAACAAAACTTTGTTTAGCAAGATAATCCCTATACGTATAATAATTTAATTTTCTGACGCCTTTAGGCCATGTTACCCCTAAATTGCTTCGTCATCCGTAAATTCTCGGCGTTTTCATGTTTGGGAATAAATAATATTCAGACGGAGCCATATATGACATACGCTGTAGAGACGCGGGCTGACACTGTCCGCACCAAAGGACTCCTCAGAACAACTGAAATGAAGGTGCTGAGATCCATTATTGAAAAAACTCTACCGTGTCCGAAATGAAGACATAAGGAAAACTTGCAAAATAGAGGATATAACACGATGAAGGAGATTCTGGCGGGATCACGTAGTCAGAATGGACAGTGACAGACTCGTGCATACAGCAGCGAATGAAATCCCCTCTGGACGACGCCTACTGGGAAGACCACTGAAAAGATGGAAAGATAGCTGGACCTCGTTATCCCAGGAGGCGTAGTTTTCTGTTTCACAGATCAACAGATCTACTAAAAGAAAAGGAAGAAAAGAAGAAGAAGAAGTCATATCTAGACTGTAGGAACGGTTCCGCAAGGATTCATCAAGAATGAGAGAAACCTCGGACTTTTCCGTGAGTTCGCCAGGACGTGGTTTTCGCACTGGGAACTGCTTCGTGGGTAATTTCTCCGTAGACTGTGGACCTGTGGCGCTCGGACTTGAACTCCGCCTTTAAGTGTGATCCTCGTCTTGTCCTTCCCTATTAGGGAGTGTGTCCTTTCCCCAGACGTCCCCTCACTGTCCTCCTTCCCACCCGAATTCTATATTTATTCTTTTACCACCACCTATTGTTATATTTTAAATGAATTTTCTATTTCTATGTTTGCTGTATGTTATCTTACTGATTTATTTTTACCTGTATTTTATGCTTTTCTTTGATAATTTACAATAAAATGCTATGTGAAGGAGGTACAGTGAATGGACTATTGCAGGTCTTTCCAGGTCGCAGTCGCCCTTTACACGACGTGACACGGAGATGGCCTTTGGAGTAAAAAATTGTTAACCTGGCGACGTATGAGTAGGACTGATATGGGAGCTTTCGCTCATAAAACGGTCCTGGGAATGCGTTGGTTATCCATTCACTGTAGAAAGAGTGGTTTTACACTTGGAAGCCACCATCGCACTGTGATAATTCACTGTTGAAGATAACGTGGAGTACAGACTTTTTCTACTACAACTTCAACCTTTATAACAACGTCTGAGGAAGTGGTTTTTATGGACTATCCCGAATGGAAGTTGTCATTTATCGGCTCTTTTCTTTTAATGAAATGACTGTGCCACATGTAAACCAAGGTTCTTCCAGGTCAGTAGTCCCCGTAAGCTGTAAAATTCTCTTCAAAATGGTTTGAAATGTTTTCCGTATTGTGTAAGGGATTTAATGGGGTTTTCTTCACGTTTTACTTGCTTGCTCTGGGATGTCTGTAAAAATACGGATTCAATAAGCCAATAATTAGTACATATACTAATAATATGTAACACAATTATAATACATATTTTCCCCATCTCTCTCATGACCCTTTTATTACGTGAAATTCTAGACCTTCTAGTTTAGTTGACGAAAAAATAACGAGGCGTCGAAAAACTAATATAAATATCACGGGCTTCAAAGCCTTTCAGTCATTTTTAGTTAGGGACTTCTTCGCGTCAGAAACGAAAATAGATTTTATAAAGGCTGCTTTGAGATGTAAAATTTAAGTAAATATTTTACTTATCCTTAGGTAGAGATTTAGTCAGGTACACTTGGATACGTGTGGTACGTGGTAGAAAGGTATACTTGAGTACACGTGGGAATAATTGTGAAGGCAAAAGCAAAGGTGGTGTCGGAACTAAGCCACGTCAGCCTTAACAACTTTATCTGGAATAGCACCCTTTAGTTGGTACGATGAAGGTAGAAGCTTGCCCACAAAGCCAAAAATACTTTTTTTTTTCTTCTATGTTAACATTGGTTTACAAATTTAATTACGAAACAGTTAAATATGATTTTTAGAAGGTTTTTTTACATTTATTTTTATTTTTTCTTGTTGCATATTGCCACTCAACTATTTTTAGGGTACACACCATGTGTACGTAGACTAACAACGAATGACTTTTATATATATGTAGCTATAGTGATATAACATTAAAATGCAATTTAAAAGCATCTAAGACAATGGAGAAGTTTCTAATTTTTTTGATGAATGGAAATGAAAATTTGAGTAAAATTAAACAAAAGTTTGAATGTAAAATTAAGATGTCTCAAAAACTAACGAAGTTGTAGAATTTTAGATTTCCGTTTTGCATGAATAATTTTGTTCCCTCCGATGGAGTCGCGTGACGTCATGTCTCGTACCCGGTGTACATGGCGGCTCGTGCTTCGGCGCTCGGCTATGCGGACGCGTGACGTCACAGGCGAGTTGAAGGTTCGTTCCGCTCTAAAATACACTGACTTTAATATTCACTCTTCACTAAAATTTTTTCATTCTCTTATTAGTTTTGATCTATGTTTTAATTCCATTATGTTAAATTTAGTATAATCAACATCACAATTTTTCTCCCTTTAGGGAATAACGTTTTACAGTACTTTTTATAATTCTGCAATTAGAAACACAATACGATAAAATTTAAATAATGTTATGTAAATGTAAAAAAAAAAAGTGATATTGATAATAAGGAGAGTAAAAGAGATATTAAAAATGATGTATCCAAATGCACAGTGCATCGGTCTTTATGTATGTTAAGCAATGGCTAGAATTATAGTTTCTTGTTGGTCTTAGTCAAGACACTTATCTAGTGATCCAGTGATCGTGGATTAGAGCGCAGTATACCCAGAACAGTAGTTTATCTCCGGCCTATCGGCGAATTATTAGCCTACTTTTGTATCGACGCTAGGGTTGTCACTTTCTTTCCTTTCTCTTTTATTCCCTTTCTTTTATCTCGTAGCGTCTGAGATTCCGACGCATAAGGTAGACACGAAACCCGAAAATTTCTGTAATTAGTATACCTAGTTTCTGCACTTAAATTGCAAGAACGCTGATCAACATCAAAGTAGACTTTTAAAAACTCACAGTCTTTGTGATAATCAACACACATTTTTAGTAAAGCACCACAAACATAAAAAAGGCATTTTTTTCAGGAAGCGCATTTTTTTCTAAAGCGGCGGCTGCGAGCGCGAATGGCACCGAAGTTACTGCCGCCGCCTTGTGCCCCCATATTCTATGTCAATGTGTGCGTCACAGTGCGTGTGTACACGGCGCCGAGCACGCACGCACACATTCTAATGGGTAGCGGCCAGTTTGTATGAAGACGTATTACTGTTCTTAATATACTGTGATTAGAGTCTCTATCCAGACCAGCAAGTTAGTGTTGTTTTTCATTACTCGGGTGTTTTAATTAATAGTAAGAACAAAGAACACGTATTCCGTGTATGGAACTCTATATTTTTTCTTTTTTTAATAAAAAAATATATGGTTACACACATTGATACAATTTTTAACATAGGATCGTTTGCAGATCTCCTGTAAGATTTAACATGGTCTTATATTTAACAAGATCGACGAAAGTTTATTATCTAACTTTCATATATTATCTTATTTTTTTCTGCATGGCTATTTTACAATCAAGTGATAATGTAGCACATGTGCGCTTAAGCAATTAACAATGAAATAATAATATGCCATACGCAATGCGATGCATAATATATGAATTAATTGGATTTCCATGTGCATATTAACAATGCCATATAGGCACGCTTAACGTGCTTTTCATAACATCCTGGTACCATATCATAACATTTAATATACCTCGCGGGTATACGGTGTCTGTATGCAATTGTGCGTGGGCGTGCAGTGAGAACAAGAAACCTCACTTTTATTTAAACAAATATTTGGAAAAAAAATCGAAATTAAATATTTATCTGGCAGAATTATATGAAATATTAAAATCTGAATCATATCAAGATATGTTATAGATGTCTCATAGAGACGAAGTTATATTTTTATATGGGAAAGTAGGTATGTAAATCTTTTTGGACATTCGTAGGGCTTACGATCTATCGTACGTCTGGCTTGAGTGATAAACTACCACATCTATAAAATTTTTGGAAGTTGTACATATGTTTAAGTTACACAACTTGTTTCGTATGTAAAGGCCTAAACGCACTAGCAGCTGGCCGTGGCGGCAAGCCGCAGTATATACGGCTTGCCGTAACGGCACGCCGTATTCCGGCTGACGGTATCGTCTCTGTTCTATTGCGGTCCGCCGTAATCGTCGGTGCTTCTACAAATATTGGACATGATGGACGTCGAAGAAGTTGCTGCAGTTATTTATTTATACTATCGTGGAAAACGTCGTTGTAGAAATAAACATAGATTTTGGATGCACCCTCTACTGGAGACACGATATGACGGTAAAGAGTTTAATGTAATAATATAATAGAGGGCATGCGGCGCGCCGTATCATTTAACTGGTCCCAAGACAACCGGATCGGCTGACGACTGGCCGCAAGTCAGCGCGTTGGTATCATACGGTTTCGTGTAAAAATCGAAGTGCGGCCTGCCGCAAAGGCACGCCGTACCACGGCCAACCGCTAGTGCGTTTTTGTCTAAGTTGTATTTTACTACCGCCACCTGTAGTCCAAAGCTTTTTAATTCCCATAATCCGATACAGATGTCACTATTGATAATGAGGTATTTATATTTTGATTTGAGTTTAAAGCAATATCCTTTATATGTGTATATGAGATTCTTCATAATCATTAATATTACGCTAGAATACGATTGAAAATTATTTCAATTTTTAACTCCTTTTTAGACCACTTTTTATATTCAGAATATTTTAGTATTGAGGATTTTATCCCCAGGGGGATAAAATTCAGTATTGTATT
Source organism: Agrypnia vestita (assembly GCA_016648135.1). Lineage (NCBI taxonomy): Eukaryota > Metazoa > Arthropoda > Insecta > Trichoptera > Phryganeidae > Agrypnia > Agrypnia vestita. The sequence goes on along the minus strand of JADDOH010002057.1, from coordinate 48,519 downwards.
CTTGAAAAATTTGAACATACTCAAAATATTCTGAATAATATGTTAATTAGTGTGATAGCAATATTACGAGATATATTATAAACATCTTAATTCGGTTTCTTTTCGAAAAATACGCTTATGAAAAAGTCAGTCTTCTTGTTTTCACTGCACGCCCTTGCATTTGTGAAAACATTTTAGTAATGTCGCGTATATGGGAAATGGACTTATTGAAGAAAAAAATAAATTTCTGTATAAAAATGTAAAAAAATTACCATTTAAATATCTAAACTGGATTTTATTCACATTTTATGACATGATTTTTAATTCACAGGGGATTGGTTTTATAACTTATTTTATGAAGGGCCGGTGGATGTATCAAATGACAAACATGAGTAGGAAGTTTTCTGATTCACGAAAATATCGTTTTTTTTATTATTAATAATGGTTGGTAATAATAATGGTAATAATGTTGGGTTTACTTAATGAAGTAAACCCAACAATTTATTTAGTAAAGCTATCCTGGAAAGTAATAATCTTCACTATTCGGTTTAAAGGCGAAATTTTAATACATGTATGTACATAGTTAACAGTCGTTGGAATCTTTAATAATCTAAATTCGGGAATAATCCAAGAATATGGTCCCGTTGTTCATACAATGAAAATAAGTATTTCAGTATATAATTTAATGTCCTGTTAATATAATCTAACTAAAATAATCGTAATCTAAATTAAACAAAACAAACCTAATAACCTAACCTAACCAAACCTAACCAAACCTAACCTAATAACCTAACCTAACCTCATATAGGTATTGCCTATGAAATGTCAAAATATGCAGTGCATTTTTCGAAACTTTAAAGTGTAATATCTTCTTTAATACTTAATTTTTAAACGTAAATTATCTTTTTTTTGTTATTAACACATTCAATAAAATAGTGAAATACTCATTTTCGTTTAAATGCAATGGGACCATTATCTTGGATTTAGCCTAAATTCCCAATAATCGCGTATTTTTTGTTGCAGGTCACGTGGTAGACTTTGCTGACCTTATGACTCATGCATTTTACAATTGTGCAGTCATTTTATAATATTTTGCTCTTTATTGGTCAAGCATAAAAATGTGCACCCTAATTATCAAAAAATGCTTTTATATTGCGCTTACTGTCACACTATAATAGAACTACCTATCAGGTTCATTAACGTTATGCTGGTAATCTCTGCTAAAAAATAAACTTTTGTATCGTCTAGTTGTAATCATTTAGTGACAAGCGAATCAGTAGGTACCTGTAAGCCGTGCGTACGAGGCACATTGTTTCGTTGTGTTGGTGTTTATACCCGCACACACCAACACATCGAACAATGTGCATCGTACGCATGGCTTAATCATATTAATTCGATTTCTTAAATGGAAAGACCTACACCAGCTATGATAATTTTATGGTTAATTTCTAGTAATTTCGGTCTAGAAACGATTCGTTCAGCTCAGATTAAAAAAAGAAAAAAACGAGCGAGCCTTACAGTAGTCGCATAAATGTGTACATTTGACATCTCACAATTAAAATATCAATTGAGCAGCAAATGAAATTATCATCAAAATTTAAAGAAGCTAATACTTACTTATATATTTATTAATTAGTAAATACAAGTAAAGAAAATGTACGTGCATTTATTTATTATTGAATTATGCCGCACAAGGTAGGTACCGTATATCTACATACGCATTTTGTTTAGAAACGTGTTTGGTCAATTAAATGTTTTTATTTATTTTCTTAGGTGTCGGTAGTACGCCGCCATACATATTGTATGAAAACTTTGAATAAATATTTAAAAATAATCACATAAATTAGATAAAATTTGAGAATGTAAATCATTCAGGGTAGTTATTGTTTACATATATGTAAAAAAATATGTATTTATTGGATAGTTTCGAAAATATAAGTCAAAATATATCAAAAGTTGCATCATCCACACGATTGACACTAGCCGCGTAGCATATATACAAATTCAGAAGCATTGGCTGTTTGAAGTGTGCGTCTTCACTGTGATGGCACTTGATGGACATTGATTTTTTTTTTATAATTGATCGTTACCACTTTGGAGATTCATCACCCCGTGTTCATTTAGAGTAGGCAGAGAGATGTCTATTATACGTTAGTATTTATTATGTTTAACGATTAGATATTAATTACGATTGCGAGGCAGTTGCAGAATCAGTAGGCGATTAATTTAAACAAGTCTTTCATATAAAGAATGCGAAATTTGCGAATGAGAGCGACTTAACGGAATGTGGAAAAGCGTTTTCAACATTTTGTTTCAGTTGAATCAGGTTTGCTTCAGTCGGAAAATGTTGCCAGGCTGAAAATAATCCAATGTTACGTACAAAGAGAACAATATAACATGGAATGATATATCGTTAGGTGGAGCGTCAGGAATATTTTATATACATGAAAAAAAAACGCATTAAATGCCTCAGACATGTGTCACACCACATCTGCATAGAATATTTTTGTCTAGTTTGCCCCAATTCGCATCGTACTCAGATCATTGTATTGTGTTTTGATGTCTTAAAAAAAGTCTGCATTATAATTTAAATTCAATTAATGTTATTTAATTCAGTGGAAAATAAAAAAACGACATTTTATTTAATAATATTTTTATATGTATGTTCTCAAAACACAATTACTGGATTGTGTCCACAGAGGGATAATTATTAAATAAGATAAATTATATAAGTCTCACAGAGACGAAGTTATTTATATAGAAAACATTTATGAATGCCTTTACAGGGTGGCCCAGGGTTTATGCCCCGTATGAGCTGGCTTAAGTGATCATTTTACACTATTAAACGCTCACCCATTCCACCGTAAGAACATCCACGCATTATCGAATTTTTAAAGTTGTATATATGTTCTAAATCAGTTTCTTTCATATATTCGCATGGACTACGCTAGAGACGTGACATAGTATACATAGATTTCACAGATCGTAATGATACCTCTGTTTTTTAAAATGGAATATTTAGGATACCTTTACCTTTTTATTTCTCAAGTGATTACTTAAGCCAACTCATAGAGGTCATAAGCCCTCCTGTAAAGTCTTCCATACAACTTCAAATTTGTATGAAATTTATTTAAGAATGGAATTAAAATACAATCGTAAGAGATATCAATATTTTGAAAATAAATAGATACAGATAATATAATTATATGTAAAAAGTCTATTAATTAACAAATATACCTGGCATAAATTATTTGTACGTACTAGCATTAAATTTTTATTTATTTGATAATATAAACGAGTTTTTCAATTCTAAGTTACAACACTTCATAAATATAAGGAATCGAATTATTTGTGAGTGTGATTGCGTGCATAACGATTCAGAAACGTCATGTCCTAGATTTACGTACATATTTGCGCATTCTCTTATCTTAGGTATGCGCGGAGATGTCGATAATATCTTATCAATTATTATTGTCACATGACTTTGTGACGATTGTACCGATAGTAATGAAAAGACGATTGAAACACCCCGATAAGTATATCAAACGTCACGATAGTAATCAATCGTCGAAAATCGAAAACAAGTCGAAGTGAAAATTGTTTATGCATGTTTACACGCGGAATATTTAATGCCAATTACCTACATATCACGTACCTGGTATGACGATAAGTGACGACTAATGGGCCCATGTTCACGGGTGAGATTTTAAAGAGACTTTGCACTCGAGACAATTTCCGAGACTTCTTTAGCGCTTGTTCAGACACAGCGGGAACCGTTCAGTTTCAGAATCGCGTTTCAAAACACGCGATTTGTGTTATCTGTTCACACAGCCGCGGTTAATAAGCGATTTGTGCGCGCGAAAATAAACATCAGTTTGACAGTTCTGGTGCCGTTCTCCATCTTTGAATATCAGAGATATATTCGCTCACTACTTTGTTAACGACGGCCGTGTTCCATGGCAAGACACATAAATATCATTCTGTCAGTTCATTTTTGGTGAATAAATACCTACTTCTCTAAAATACTCTTTTTTTCCACCATTTCCAAATATCTCCACCAACTCCTGCCAAGCTTGGTTCTTGGCATATTTGAGTAATCCTCACACTATTACAGGTTTTTTCTCCCATATTACAGGTCTTTTTTCCACTTCATCAATAAAAGATTCAGTATCAAAGCGATCCATAACCATAGAAAAGAGAATATAATCCACGCGTGCTCCCGTTGTGACATGGGAACCGTGCGGTGCCCGCAACGCGACTGAACGCTCTCGTAAGGCTCCATAGTAATAGGATCGTGCGGACGCCGTGCGGGTCTATTTCCTAGCGGTTGGGTTGCGGGCACCGCGGCGGTTGACTAACCGCACGGTTGTGTCTGAACGATCACATACAAATCTAGGTAAATAAGACCCGCACGGATCCCACGCGATTCTGAAACTGCACGGTTCCCACTGTGTCTGAACAAGCGCTTAGTCGCCGTGTTTACAGTCTCACAGATTCACCAGACTCGTTGCACGTCATTGAGATGTTCGTTAGTGGGTGAATTTGACACTCCCCAAAAATAGTTAAAATGTAATACATGTTTGTAATATAATGCCAAATGTTAGTGATAACGTTGAATGACTGATGTATAGCTTTTTAGAATAGATAGTTGCATGTATCTATGGTCAAAGGTGACGTTTATGCGTACGTGTCGAATCGAGGGCATATTCCAAGATCATCGTCTCATTGTATATATAATGAAAATGAGTATTTCACTATATAATTGAATGTCCTGATTACAAAACGAAAGATAATTAAAGCTTAAATAATGAGTATTAAATAAGATATTTCGAAAATTTTACGATACATTTTGAATGTCAGTCATTACTTATCTTTAAAAACCATGGAAAAGGGTATATAAAAGAAAAAGCTATTCGTTATATTTCTTTCGCCTATAAAAAATATAAATTTGTCATGTAAACTTTCGTCTACGATTTACACATTTTCCCTCATATATTGCCTATGAAATGTCAAAATATACGGTACATTTTTCGAAACTTTAAAGTATAATATCTTATTTATTACTTATTATTTAAACATAAATTATCTTACATTATTTATTAACACATTCAATAATATAGTGTAATACTTATTATTATTATATATGCGATGGCACCATGAACTTGGATTTAGCCGAATCGAGCATCGTACACCGGTTTGATTTGTTGTAACTTTCTACCAATTTTAAGGAGTTATACCGAGCCTGTAATTTCGTTAGAAATTAGGTAAGGGGTAGACTAGTTATTCGATTATTTTTAAGGTAGGTACATATTAAACTATTATTTTATTGGAAAACTTTGAAAGAAAAATGACTGTGTCATGTCCATTCCCATGAAGCTCCTCCGCTGTGACTGAAATGCAACAAAGAAGAGCAAAATATCTCAAATGTAGCATACAGCTACTGATCTACATAGTACACGTGTAGGTACATGGTACTGACATATATTTTAAGTAAATCTCAGAGATTATCTCGTTGCAATTCCTTCCATGGACACGGGCCATATTGATATGAGATGATTATGTCTACGCTACAGTAAATCAAATCTAATCTGATGCAAGTTCAATCTGCTGGGCAAAAAAGTACACATATACTCATGAATATTATATGAAACTTTTTCCCTTTTTAATATAATATTTCTCCGAAGGCAATATTGCCCAAAGGAGTCCTTCCACGAAGATCCTCTTGCCTCGCAAACATCGTACACGTAAGATATATGGATTAGATAACCCTGAGAAATGAGAAATGTCCCTTAAAATGCGAAATTCTGTTTTGAATGGCACCTTGGACAAGGAAAAATAAATCGATTCTGTAAAAGCCAGCGAAAAAGAGATACATTTAAAATCATAACCGTATCATTTTTCATGAAATTGTGCCTTACAGACTTTTCAGATTTTTGACAGTTATTATCTTGTCTTTTAAAAGGGTGACTAGGCAACTGCATACACTACCTCGCACAAGACAAGTTACCTCACATTACTTTATGAATTTTTCACTGTTATTAATATTTATAAATGTAAAATAAACTTGCTGATAACTAATTTAACTGTCATTAAGATTTTTTCAAATATCATAAAATATTCTTCTATAAAATGACTCTGTGGTAACATTATTTATACAATTAACATTGTATAAACCACTAGTTTATTAAATTATGAAGATGTTCCGGGGCCAATGGTCCCCTCATTAGTATACATTAAAAAACAATATAAAAAAATAACAAAACAAAATTTGTTGGTTATTTATAATTTAAATTTTCAGTATACGTTGCATCCTGGTGAAGGAATCATTGGCCCTGTAACAAATTGATAATTGCATAGATTAGTGGTATATGCAAACTGTTTTTTTATTAATTATAAAATATATTCATTAATTTAAAAGTTTTTTAGTTTTCAAGATATTCGTTTTTTATTTTATACGGAATAAAATGACTTAAGTTTAATTTATAAAAATTTTCTTTTATTATTTGCATGTAGGAAAATTAATGTTATTTTTCCTTTTTGTAAATGGTGCTATATCTTCAAAACTCTTTTGTTTAAAAAACATACTTAGACCGTGCGCGTGCATCCTAAGAAACTAAATAAAACTATGGTGAATAAATCTATGCTGTGTAAACTTTTTTATAAGCTTCATAGGAAATAATCAAAAAAATAATCATTTATGACAGTGTGTCAATATGTGTACTGATTAGGTATAATATCATGTTTCGAGAGGTCATTCTACCCGACAGCTGTCAACGTCAAAATGTGAATATTTTGAATTGTGTGGAATATTATTGTGCTGATGAATAAAAACTAGGGATGCATCCAACACCGACACCGATACATCGGAAATTTTTTTTTAAAAATTTTATTTAAAAAAAAATAGAGATGCGAACACGGAATTCGTGTCACATCAATATTCTTACTATTTTCAAATTAAGCTAAACGCTTGTGCTATGAAAATAGGACTAACTTGCTTGTCTGGAGTGTGATTCGAACCTGCGACCTTTGGATCACGAGGCGAGAGTCCTAACCACAAGACCAACAAGCTACTCAAATATCAATATCGTGGGTTTTTTGCTATATCAGAATCGGCAATATTAATTTGCCAATACACTAATACATTTTGAATTTCGCACTATAGGTAATCCATGTGTATACGCGGCATTTTCGCACTTAATTCGTTCATGTTTAAATGCGGCACAATTTATGTACGCTCGGGGAATCCCCGCGTTTCATAATTTCATTCCGAACGTGGAGTACACGTCGCATCAATATTCTTACTAACTAAGCCTGTGCTGTGAAAATAGGACTCAATTGCTGGTGTCCTAGAATGGGGCTCGAACCACCGACCATCAGTTCACTAGGCGAGCGTCATGACCACTATACCAACAAGCTACTCATATAATAATCTCAACGTAATGTTCTGTTAAATAATATTTTTTTAAATTTCATTATAAAGTGAACGTTCTAAATATACTTTTTTAACAAATATTGGTATCGGTATCGGTATCGTATGGATGCATCCCTAATAAAAACTAGATGATAAAAAAAACAGGCCAGTCGTCAGATCGCTGGCATTATTTCCACCAATACCAAACAATATAATTGATAATCTCTAATTTTGAAGTTCGTTGTTCTTTGTAGAATTCCATTTTAATGTTTAAATTAAAAAACTTTACTTATAGTTTATATAATCTTTATAATGTAAATTAACCTTATACAGACACATCATATAAAGCTAAAAAGAATATACCTATGTACTGTAAAAAAATGGCTAGACAGTAACACCTTAACACTTAATATTAATAAAACCAAATATATAACATCCAGCATGAATATAAATGGCCAACCATCGGCTGAACACAGTTGCTCCAATTTCAACACTGAAAACTGTATATGTCCCTACATTGAACATACTGATCAAATTAAATATTTAGGTATTATAATCGATGCTCATCTCAAATGAAATCTCCACACACAACACATCTCAAACAAAATAAAAAAAGTCATTTTTTTCTGCGCAATGCTAGAAACTTTCTTAACCTAAATATGATATACTTCGCAATCTGCCAATCAATTATAGAAAACGGCATAATTGCATGGAGAAGAGCAACTATGAGTGCACTCAATCCAATTATTGCAACTCAAAAAATTGCTATAAAAGTAATCCTCAAAACCTCAATTTTAACAAGGACAGATGAAATATTCAACAAATTCGACGTATTCGATATAAAACAAATTTATGCGAATACTACTCTTAAATACACATACAAAAATACACAGTTTAAACCAACTCAAACATTAATTACCAATTAATACATTTATGCGAATACTACTCTTAAATACAAATACAAAAATACACAGTTTAAACCAACTCAAACATTAATTACCACACGGTCAAACAAACTCAATCTACAAATCCCAAGGTAACGTACCACGTATGGACAAAGGAGCTATAACTATTTTGGACCCAAATTACTTAATTGCATGCTCGACGAATTAAAACAATCCGGGCTAACCATAATTTACAACCCTAACATAAAATACAAAATAAAACAGTGGATCAGAAGCAAAGGGAGAGAGAGATAAAATAGGCACACTTACACAAATACACTAACACAATATAACCTCATATATATGAATATATTTTCTATTATGTTACTTTAAACACTTTATTATCTATTTACTATGTTTTGAACCTACACACTATTGTAAACTATGCCTGTCTCAACACAGATATTTCTAGTGAGACAGGCACAGCCCAAACAAAATTTTATACTTAAAATTAAATAGAAATAAATAAAAAATAAAAAAAATTGTTAAACACCCTTGTGCTTAAATTGTATAAATGCCCTATCTTAAGAGAATAATATACCAGTCTGAAGATGGCTATGATAGGCTGAAACCGTTACATTTAAAAAACAATAAATAGTGAAAAAAGTTCAAAAGTGTAATTGATGTTAAAACGTACTTTGTGGCACGTAAAAAAATTCAGAATGTTATAAAACCGTTGAGTAGCGTAAATGCGAGAAGAAAGAGCAAATTTCACTTCCGAAAAGTCTTTGACCTAACTGACTTACCTACTACGATTCTGCCTCGTTTGTTGAATTTCAGTCATTAACTTTGTAAATAGCTACTTCATTGATGGAACAAATAACGGACATGACCTAAAAATCCTCTCGTTTTTTTCCCGATCAACGGACATTGGCTAATAAGCATAACTTTTTGCTGCAAATGCTGCGACATAGAAAAACTGTATAGCATCTGGCCAAGCCAGGGCCTTCCAGGGCCGATTTTTTCAAAATGTAATAAAACTTTTGGGTAGCGATAATACGAGAAGGAGTAGCAAATTTCACGACTTAAAAGTCTTTGACCTAACTAGCTTATCTGCTACAATTCACAGTTGACCAATTTACAGTTGAACTTCAGTCACTAATTTTGTAAATAGCTACTACATGGAACAAATAACGGGCACAAGCAAAAAGTGTTGTTATTCTCGAGCTTTATCCGGTCAACGGACATTGGCTAATATAACTTTTTGCTGTGACCTGGAAAAGCTGAACAGCATATTGGCCCTACCATTGCCTCAGGTTCTTCTGCCATGATTTTTTCCTTCTTCCAGAGCCAATATTACAGCAATCCTTTACAGTATGAGTTGCGGGATCTGATACCTTTCTAGATGTCTAAGACTACGACATTGAACAAGACTAAGATATTGAAGATAGAACATAATGATGTATTATCGATAGATTTGGCATTTACATTGTGGAGATTATTCAAAATGATTATTAAATCGGGTGAAACACATAAACTTAACTATAATAATCATTCTTTTCATTTTTTCAATTGGTTGAGCAACTTTTTAGATTGACATTTAAAAAAATAATTTTATTATTTGTTTTAATCTACTTGTATTCATTAATTACTCCTACATATTTCGGAAAAACCTTTCCATCGTCAGGGTGTAATTAATGAACATAAGTAGATTAAAACAAATAATAAAATTATTTTTTTATTCTTTTCATTCATGTACCTACTATTAATCTCTGTCTCTATCCCGTCGCGTAAAGATAATAAAATGAATCATTTTGAAAGTTACGAAATTAAAAGAAATTTGAACTCGGATATTAACAATATTACTTTCATTAAATCCTTTTCTCTCAATATTCTCGTTTCAACCGCCTTTACAATAACAACTCCAGAAATCAATTTAATAATTTTTGTTTCCACCTAATTCATGAAAAAATTCTATATTTAAAAGTAATTTAATACTTCTCCTATCGATGTGAGATTCTGTTACTCTCAAAACTTCAGTAGGTATGTTTAAGTAAGTTGTAATACATAAGTAAGTAGTAATATATAAATTACAATTAAACGCACGTAGAGGTATCATAGTTTATGTATTTTACTCAATTTAATGAACATAAAAAGGTTAATTTAAGATAAAATGTAATACCGTCCATAATTTTAGATTATCACTTAATTATTCTATTGGTCTGTCTGTCTGCTGCAAAGACAAGAGCCTTGCATCTCTCATTCATCATCATCAACCCTTCTATTTGCTGATAGCAAGCATTTGTATCACATCGCGCACCTTGTTTACGCGGTTTAACAACTGAACCACTCGTTTCTTTTCATTTATCTAAGAGAAATTCAGAGCAAAATAAGTTTCATGGCTCTCTGAGCTAGTTGGAGACCATTGTGCTTGTAAAAAGCTTAAAAGCAACCGAAGAAGTCTTGTTATACAATTTACAGTCAAAAGTTTCCTATTTTAGCAATCACAAACCTATTCTAAGAATTTAAAACTTTAGATAGAAAAAAATTTTTCTTCATAAACTAAATAAAAGGGAGTTGAATAATTAATTAGGAACTATTGTGAGAATAAATTTAAAAAGTAAATATTTGAAAAATGATTAAGTTTAGTAATAAAGTATTAATGTTTTTTCTAATTTCTAATTTTTGTAATGCTGTGTTTTTTGTATGGAAAATTTCTAAGCTCTTGTTAATATCAAAAGAATAGTAGTTAGTTTCCAAATGACGATTGGAAAAAATGTCCTTAGGTTTTCACGGCCGTTCAGAATCTTCTGTGTATAGTTTTCTGGGATATTCTGCCGTGTGTGTGTGACCTCTCTGGCCAACGTTTCGGATCCCATTGCAGGGACCTTGCAATGGGATCCGAAACGTTGGCCAGAGAGGTCACACACACACGGCAGAATATCCCAGAAAACTATACACAGAAGACGATTGGAAAATTCTGAATAGTTATTATTATTCGAACTTATTATTACTATTAAAATCTTAAGTGTTTCTTAGTTTTGATATCAAAATTTCTGCAAATTCTCAATTATTTTTATAGAGGTATAACTAAAAAATTTTAGTTTAAAAATTACAATAATAATTTAAATATTATAAATAACCAAATCATTTTTGCAAATAGTTATTTAAATTTATTTTCACAATAGTTTCTAATTAGTTATTCAACTCTCTTGCATTTATTTTTTGTTTTTGATTGTGTGCATACTTCCAATTTTAATTTTAGTATAGTTTAATTTTAGTAAAACATTTATAATTTAATTTAAATATACCTACGTTGTATTCCGAGTAATGGATCATAGGCCCCGAAAAATGTTAATTTTTCAATTAATAGTGGTTTTAAACAAAGTTCGACTTTTAAAAATACATAAAACATCTTTAAATATTAAAAGTGTTTATATTCTATTCAATTCCATGACATTTTAATTAGGTCTACATGAGAAACATTTTAAATAAAATAAAACATCAGGATCAATGAATTATTAAAATTAACAGTGGCAAATAATACCATCTTAAATGTTGCGCACTCGACTAAGATATTTTATATATGTATAAGTAGGTCAATTTAATCAACACGTGAAAATGCGACATGTATGTCAAAAAATTAAATATTTAGATAATGACATTGTATTGTATAGTCTTGCGCGATCTTTCACCTTGCAGAAGTAGGTCGATGCTTATGACCAATTCTAAAGCGAAAATCTTCGCAATAACAGCAAAAATATGTTTACCAAACAATAAACATGTGTTTATATCAAAACGACATCCTACATTAAAGGTCTATATAACAACAATTTTTTTTATATAATAACACAAAATGCACATTTATTTTCTTGATCGCAATATATTATTTATTTACGGAACAATTGTTCCTTCCTTGTCATTAATTACTATTATTTTTGTTTTCCATTTACTGACATTTTGACAAGGGTATATATAATATTTATATAATAATTTTTGTAGTAATTGTTGTCAAATTAGAATAATTATTTACCTCAACAAGGAAATTTATATTTTATAAACCACATACCTACCATTATATCTCTGTCCATTCAGTAAGTACGTAAAATATATGTATTATACTCGTATATACATAAAATATATGTATTATATTTATATTCGTAAAGCCATAAAAAACAATATTTGTCTACTTAATAATCAAATAAATTTCCCCTTGTTTGATTTAAAATTATCAGGTAAAACCCAAAATTTGCTAACACTCCGTAGAGACATCACCCTGTCTCAATCTCTCCTCTTCTCAAATGCTTAATCTTTTTTGATTTGAAACTTAGTGCATGTTAGTCTTTAGTTAGAGTAACACGCGTGTAAAAAGTATTTTGTGAAGGTGTTCGTGTGTAAATAATACTATAGTGTGGTGTGTAGTGATATTTGCATGCTAGTGTAGTGGTTGTCCTGACAAAGAGACGGGTTACATCTCGAAACTGGTAGACAAAAAGTCATTTTTAGTGGTTATTTACTAACATAAATAACATTTTGTTAAAATGTCTGACCACAAAATTAATGCTTTAAATGTTGTAAATATTAATTAAATAATAAAATATATATACTTACAAAACAACACGAATATCATATTATAAGTATTATGTTTTCGAAAAAAAGGTAAATTAAATATTAGGTCCTTACATATGAAATTGGAGTTTAGTATGAAAGGAACATAAAGCCGATTTTTTTTTATTATAATATATTTATTTAATCAAAGTATGTACCATTGCTATCTATGCACTTTTGCCATCTCATAGGTAGTTCATCGATCCCTTTACTAAAAATACCATTCGGACGGGAATCAATAAAATCTTTGAAGGCGGTTTGGACTGCCCCATCGGAGTTGAATTTTTTCCTTTGCAAGAAGTTATCCAAATTTCGAAAAAAATGGTAATCTGTTGGGGCAAGGTCCGGAGAGTACGGTGGATGTCTTAGACATTCCAATTGAAGCTCCTCTAATTTGGTAGCCGTCTGTTGTGCAGTGTGTGGTCTAGCGTTATCATGAAGCAGCAGTGGCCTAGAGCGATTAACCAGCCTCGGTTGTTTAGCAGCTAGCTTTTCCATCATGGTTTGCAGTTGCTGACAATAGACATCTGCCGTAATCGTCTGGCCAGATTTAAGAAGCTGTAGTGAACGACACCAGCACTAGTCCACCAAACGCTCACAAGTAACTTTTTTGGAGTCAATTTTCGCTTTGGGCATGGTTTGGCTGGTTCGGCAGGGTTCAGCCATTGCGATGAGCGCTTCCGATTATCGTACAGGATCCACTTTTCATCACAGGTAATGATTCGATTTAAAATCCCTTCATTATTGTGCCTGTTGAGTAATGCAACGCAGCAGTCAACGCGCGTTTGTTGATTTGCTTCACGCAATTCGTGAGGTACCCACCTTTCAAGCTTTTTCACCTTACCAATTTGCTTCAAGTGGATTAAAACAGTTTTATCACTAACACCGCAGCCTGCAGCTAACTCGTATGTGGTTTGCGATGGATCCGCTTCCACAATAGCCTTCAATTCTTCATTATCAACTTTGGTCTCCGGCCGTCCACGGGGTTTGTTCTGCAGGTCGAAATTTCCAGAACGAAAACGTTGGAACCAAAAACGCACTGTGTTTTCTTTTGCGGCACCGTCGCCATACACATCATTAATCCTTCGAGCCGTTTCTGCAGCACTGGTGCCACGTTGGAACTCGTACTCGTAAATAACGCGATATTTCAAGTTTTTCATTTTGTAAACTGAGTGACGCAAAGAAAAAAACAATTGAGGAAAAAACAAATGAATTATAATTTTCAAAACACAAATACATGAGTAAATAGCTGTATAAATTTGGATTTGGAATTCCTAACCAAAGAGAAGATATTTGAGATCAAATTTGCCAGTACGGCAAAACGCCAATTTCATATGTAAGGACCTAATATTTATCTGACAGAATATTATGACAGAAATATTAAAATTTAAATAATATGATAATTATTATTTTTGTGTTAGGAATATTGTGATACACATATTATGTTTCGATTTACTTCGTAAAATTTAAGTACTTCTTCTTCTTTTTGTGTCTTGTTAGGTCCCGGCGACGATCACTCTGTCTTCCGCTGCCCGGAACAAATCCAAAACCTGTCTCATTTTTGTCCACTCTCTGATGTTGCGCAGCCAGGAAGTACAGCTTATATCAAGGTACTGACTGTACTGGCCTCGACAGAGATACAATGTGTCAAAACCGGTAGGCAAAAAATAATAAATCTGGTTTACACAATACAAAGTGTATTAGTTTTTCAAAAATAATCTATATCTATTCTATACTAATATGTATATATAGGTAAAGTTTACGAGTTTGTAAGTTTGGATGTAGGAAAAAAAACTACAGATCCGATTTCTAAAATTCTTTCACCAATACTTAGAATGGACTCTCAGGGTAGTTATATGTTATATATTATTTAGTTCAAATAAATGGGTTTTTTGTGGTGACCTTTTTTACAACTAAAGTCGACGAAAAAACGGTCGAGCGAATGCGTTTCTTACGAACCTTAACAGTAAGAGATAAATGAATACTTTCTATAAAAAAGTTGTACAACTCAAAAACGCCTGTAAAAAATCGACGACGACATATACCTTTATGTTCAGGTTAATTAACAAATTGATAAAATATGAATAAAATATAAATTTAAAATTATTTTTTCGGTGGTAATTTAAGTGGGTAATGTTAAATTCATATCAAAATAAATTTTCTGTTGATAAAAATTGCTTTTTACACAACATTATTTAGACGAGTAGTTAAGATTATATGGATTTTTCACTGATACTCTTATAGTCTCAAACTGAACTCAACGCAGGCGAAGCTGCGGGCATAGCCAGTATTTATATAGGTATAAAAACAAAAGTACTTCTATAAATATCAACAGTAAAATTTAAATAATTTTTTAAATTACGTCGCGTAATCTGTTTGGACGCCGACAAGACACAAAAGGAAAGGTCAGTGACACCGTTATTGTTAGTTTTTGTAGCGCCCTCATTA
The DNA here is from genome assembly GCA_016648135.1 of Agrypnia vestita. Classification (NCBI taxonomy): domain Eukaryota; kingdom Metazoa; phylum Arthropoda; class Insecta; order Trichoptera; family Phryganeidae; genus Agrypnia; species Agrypnia vestita. Next base: position 33,189 of record JADDOH010002057.1, on the reverse strand, counting down.
TTCCAGATTATTCCACTGGTAAGTGTCAGTAGCGGGGTGGGGGTGGAATATTGTTATCCAACGAAACGCGTTCACGGGGAAAATATGATGAGATGAATTTCAGATATTTTATTCACAGCTCTATGGTTCCACGAAAAAATAACTACGAACAATGACAAAAATTCCACGACTAAGGCTCAAATGGCAAGAGATCCACGAGACAATAGATCCAAAGACAAAGAGGTCACAAACAAAATCTCAAAATGTTCTTTATAATGAAAGAGCTATAAATTAATTGATTAATTGAAATCATTGAATATACTCTTTCGCAAATTATTAAAAAGAAGTAGATGATCAAATGAATGGACGAAAATATTGAATGTGACATTTCTCCCTATTTTTTCTCTTTCTATAATATATAATTATAAAATAACGTTATTATTGGAATGTTGTACCTACCTAGTTACGACATTTTTTTTCTTAAATATTTTACAGTTAAAAATTCCCTCAAACAAACCCCCCGATCATTTAAATAAGAACATCGTTATATCTTAACATTTAATTTTGATTTGTGGACGTGGGATTTCAGAGACCCCATTTTTACCTCATGTCAGAAATATCGTTTTAGTTAGTAAGAAGTTTATTTTTTGTTTATTAAGATATGTTCTAAATATTATGTTCCTAGAAATAGTTAAAGGTCGTCAAAAACTAAAAAGTGCTAATTTTTTTTATTTTTTTGTTAAAAAAAGTCATATTTAAGTTGATTAGATATTTATTAATTTGCTTCCCCTCCATTAGAATTCTGTGATCTATATCAATATCGTAGTCTCGAGAGTGAGGCAAAAATTTTTGGGCCGAAAATATTTTTTTGGTAACTACCTACATTTAAATGTAAGCATGTTTTTTTTATTTTTCATGAAATATAATTTATAATCAGTGTGGTTGAATTTTTTATGATACACTTTTAAGATGAATGCACACCGCGTCGTCAGATAGCAGCTAATAATTCAACAGGCACATAATTTATGTCAAATGAGTAAGCACAAATTATTATGTAGCCAGGAATGTAGATACTATAAACAATATCGACATTTAGGAATGCAATACTTTTTCCGATCAATTAACATATTATTCATAAACAGTACATTTACTGCGACATTCCGCTCAGTCTACGTGTTTAATGTTTTCAAACGGTGTGACGTGGCACGCTGACGTGTCGCTAGTATGCCATCAAGTTTTACCTATAAAGAGCAAAATAACATAACATCAAACGTCAAACAATTCACACCCGTGAAACCGATCGTCAGATATGCAAATAGTCAGTCGCAATTTGGCAGATGTTTGACAGTTCATTTGCATGTTTCAGTTAGCACAGCAAACAGGCCGTCCTATTGCGCGATGGAGAAGTTTACAATTTTTTTTCAATGAATGGAAACGAAAATTTGAGTAAAATTGAACAAAAATCTGAAAAACTAATAAAGGTATAGAATTTTAAATATGCGTTTTGCATGAATAATTTTGTTCCGTCCGATTGAGTAGCGTGACGTCGTATATCGTATCGGCTATGCGGACGCGTGACGTCACAGACGAGTTGGAGGTCAATCATTAACTTTAACGCTAAAATACATTAACTTAAAGATTCTTTTTCTCCGTTATTTATTGACAGATTTCAACAATTTTTCATCAATTTATTAGTTTTGGTTAAATGATTCTACATTATCACCACTATGAAATATCTCCATTATTGTTTCTCTATTTTCTACTCTCAATATCCCGTTCCCTATCAACAAATTGCCGTGTAGTTTTTTTTTAAATATATTTTTAAAGGTCGTACAAATTTTATGCACGATTGTATATAATTAATGATTGTCATTAAATATTTATTTTTAACATGCAATTGGTACATGCATCGTCTGCGCGCGTCATATTAACGTTTCAGAGGAATCTCTCCATCTACACTGCAACAAAATTATAATGTACAAAGGTATAAAATCACACATAAAACTATTTTGATTGTTGTATCAATAATCATATTGTTAATTGCAATGAAATGTTTTTTTTGAATTTCGGTGTACGGTAAAAAAATACGTCAATATTGTATGTTCTAATAAATCGCGGTATTGGAGAGAAGTATCCGATATTTGTATTGAAAAAAATTAAATGCAAGTTACTTGCGTGTTGTTGTGATGATTCTACTGGAAACTATTATTTGAATTTCGCAAAGAACATTTTGCACATCAAGTTGCCCGTTTACAATTTTATAAAGTAGCATTAAGTCAGCGAGTATTCTTCTATTAGGTTACGATATTAAATGAAAGTGACTTAGTCTGTCTCGATATGATTCAAATTGATTGTTGATTCTTTCGCTTTAAGCTAATTTTCGAATATTCTTTTCTTGTTTTCGAATTATTCAAATTCTTTAAATTAATTTTATTGTGTATTTTTCATAAATTGATTGGATTACATATGGAACAAGGTGTGAAGATTGATGTGGTAATCCATCATGAGTGGAATTGGTGAACGTTGCATTGTATAACGTGATCACTTAAGTAACCCTATGAACACCCAAAAAACAACTTCCATACCTACTTTCCCATAGAAAATTAGCTTAATTTCTATGAAATTGTAATATATCTTGATCAATATTTACTAACTGACAAAATTAATACGAGATGCTATAGTATTGAAGTGCATAAACACGTTAGAGAATATACCCCCTATTCTCGGAGGTTTGACGGTATTAATTAGTATGCAGCAATGTTCTCCATACAAAATGCAATAGATTTGGCAGTATTGATCAGTATGCACCAACCGATCTCAGTACACAATTCATGTAAATAACGTAGCATGCTTAGTGAATGACGTAGAATGTTGAGTACTAATTTTGTAAACAATATCCTTTAGTGGAGTTTCGAGAGCAAAGTTTCATCCATATACGCACCACAAATGGTATTGGGAATTCTGCACCCAAACCTATCCCAACCACCCTCTTGTCTCGTACCTACGCCACCCGTTATGATTATAATCATAACGGGTGGCGTAGGTACACAGTGCCATAAATAATTATTTATGGCACTGTGAATTTTTAGCTATAATAGCCAGAGTTGGCAGGTAGCTTTATTAGTAGCTGTTCAAATAGTATTTTTATTTATAAAAAGTGTTTATTTTAAAATCAGTACATAATGAATGCAAAAATAGATCTGACTTTAAACGCATATATATCTGAAAGTATATGAAAGGGGATGTAAATAGTGTCAATGGATTGTATCGGTTCCTCCGCTAAAGTTTAAGTACGAGTGAACAGCGCGCTCAGTCAAGCTCCGGACGTCCTTGCTTAAGAACTGTAAGCCGGATTGCGTCAAACAATATCCTATACGCCATTCTATGCGCAAAATATATTAATTCACGATAAATAAAGTCCAATGAAAAGGCAATATATAGTTCGTGAGGTCCATGTGAAAAGTTGTGGCAAACGAATCATAATGTAGGAGTAAAATATTTGGCCAACACTTACAAGCAGAAATATGGGCAGAGCTCATGGAGACGAATCTAGAGATACCTCATTCATTGCGGCAGCAAAGGCCTTAAAGAGCGCGCCGCCGAGACAAAACGCTCCGCTAGTACTGCAGAGTCTCATGTCGCCGCGGATATATCATACAAGTATTCACGTGTAACCTACGGCCATGTCACCGAATATCATTGTAATGTATAAAATATTATATATATTATTAATTAAATATATAAATAAATAAATATTTTTAATTACCTATATAAAAATAAATTTAAAAAAGAGAAAAATCCACTAACAGTCTATCATTCGCATGTTGCAGAAATTTTATTTATAAAATCGCTCATTAGTGTTTCGCTAACTAGGGGTTGTGGCGGGGGTGTGAAGGGGTGAAAGGCGCCTGGTTGGCATAAAAACCCCTTTATGAAACATACAAGGGTGTAATGAGGACACCTTCATACTCAGCAAACCTATTGACTTGGTAAACAGAACTCTCCGTTACATGGAGTATCAAAATCCATCTACCTATGTATCTACTAATAGATCTATCAACCTTCATTACCATAATGATAGCTGCTTTAATGCGAGGGAACTTACGATCGTTCAAATTGCAGCTTTTTAAAGTAATTAAAAGCAATAATTTGGTTTATTGAGATTTCTACAATTTTTTGCTCGGAAGGTAAATTATCAAGGCGAACGATGCAATATTTAAAAAATATCTCCCCTTTAAAATCCCTAAAAAGGTCGAAGCACCTTTTAAAGAAGCTAATGTTAAATATTCGAAAGGAAATCGAGTTTATTTCAACTTTTCTTAGAGGTTTATATAGCGAACCACCATTGAAAATAAGGTTTCGTCTTTAAAATTCATGAGAAGAATTTTATTTCTTCTCGGATCTAGGTGGGAGAAGGTCTTGCCTTTGATAAGATCGGAAAATTCAACCCGTGTATCAAATTAGTCCAATTTTTATAATGCACAAGCAACAAAGGTTAAAAATATCTAGCCTTATTTTTTTTGTGACTATTTTCCATGACTACATATTGGTGTTATTTTATTCTTTCTATTGATCTTGTTGATTATTGTTTCAGTATTAATAAAATATATGTATTTATTTTTGATAGAAGAAAATATCAGCTTTATTGTAATAGTAGAAGAATTTACTTTTGTCATTTTATGGATCTTGAATAAATACAAGGTTTTAAGAAAACAATTTTTTTTAGATTATTCCCGTTAACGATTTTAAATTTTGTCAAAGCTATTAAATCTTCCATCTCTAAAACAACTAAATTTAACGAAATACTAGGATAGTCAGTCATATACATTGTAAATTTGTAACAATAGTATATCTGGGAAATTAATAGACAAACATTGTCGTTGATGAATGATAATTTATATATTAAAATGAGGAAAACCGGTTTAAAAAGATAAACGCAGCTATCAAAACAACCCATTGAAACAAATACATAAATCAATTCTTTATTATTTAAATTAAACTAAGATAGTTAAAAATAAATCAAGGGTCCAGGGAAAGAAGGTGTTTGTTTAGTCACATTTTACCACTTAAACGGGATATAAAATTTAAATATTACTAACTGAAAATCTGGAAAATTAGGACTCGGTTCTTTTTGTAATATTATTTCTTTTTATTGGTATATTATTTTAGGCTTACAGTAAAAATCCAAGTACATAGTATCTTCTTAGCCTGTTTCTCTAAATGAATAGACACTTCAGTTTTTGAGATTTTTAAGATTAAAAGAATACTTATCTGAAACAATGATTCGATCTGAAAACCCTTTTCTCTAATCGCGATTATTTTAAGGTGGCATTGCTAGTGAAACTGCAAAGCTGCCATTTTTTATGCTTGATCTATTTGACAGCTTTGTAGGGCCTCTAAAACGTAATAGAAGCTGCACAACTGCTTTAAAATCTCACTTCATTCCAAAAAGGGACATATCGTCTCCTTTCCCTGGACCCTTCAAATATTATGCACATAATTTATAGGAACCTTTTATTTAACAACGCTGAACACAAAACAGATTATGCTTTGTCAAACATAATTTTTTTCACTTCACAAAAGCCGCCGATTTGAAATGCGCCGAATTCCGCGAGTTGGCTTTTCCGACAGTTTTCCGTTACAAACAGCTCTGTTACAATTAATTCAAAGCGGAACTCGCACGCGAACAGTTTATTTATTTACGCAAGTCGAATGGCTGCCACACGGCACATGATTGATACAGTATCGCCACTTTGACCGCCGCGGTGACCGGCTGACCCGATACTACCGCCGGCGGCTCTTGCTTTCGGAGGATATCTGTCACTTGACGCCGCGCTCTGGCATTCGTTATCAATGGCGCGTGCAACATGGAGCGCGCTGGTGTCTGCAACATTTTGATCTGCCGTGGCAGATTCAATAAGAACGTACCTCGGTCGGCATTGTCGAATGTAACAAACAAATAGATGTTGATAGACATTGACAGTGATGGAAGACGCCTGAGCGACATTGCCACGAAAAAAATTAGCCGGCAGGTACCTACGCAAAATGGAAAAATGGATGGGCTGTCCTACTTAGAACAAATGAGGGGTATAAAAGCCAAAACAGAAATATCCAAAAAATTCATATAGGATTACTAATTTAGAATATACTTTATTCTAGATTTTTATTTCCTACTATACTTTTTACTTACTATTACTATTTATTTCCTATTATTTCCTACAAAATCTTGAATTCAGTACATTCTAAATTAGTAATCCTCGATGATGCGTTATTTTTTTTTGGATATTACTGCCTTTTTTATACTCCTCAAATATAATTTAACACCTGTCTTATGTGTATTAAATTTAAAGTAATCAATCAATTTCATCATTATTAAAAATATATAAATATACACACATTTAGCATAAAAAAGGCTAGAAGTGCCCATATTAATTAGTACTGTCATAAAATATTTATTTTAATAATCAAATGTATTTTAATCAATGTGCAGTTGATATATGCACCATCTACGTGCGCGATATTAAAACTACTTCAAGCAAAGCTTTTCATATCCACAGTGCAATAAGACTAGAATGTACAAAGGTACAAAATCACACAAGGAGGTTGTTTTAATTGTTGTATCAATTATCATGTTTTTATACTTTGGTAGAATGCAATAACTTTGTGGTTTGACATATTAAAATAAATAAAAACACATGTTTTTAATTTCAATAAAATATTATTTTTGAATTCGGTTTATAGTCTGAATTTTAATAAAGTAATGTCGTGTCACCCAGAAAATGGGGTGTTTTTGTTAATAACCAGTCAGCAGTATGCGTAGCAAGGAAAAATCATCCCTTAACTATGTCAATAACGACAGAGAAGACCCAGAGAGAGAAGTTAGATAAAAAGGTGTTTATAGGGTTACTGTGGCGTAAATCGATAAATCAGTTAATTTGCCGGCTATAGAAAGTTCCGAGTTCGAATCCCGGGGGTAACAATATTTTTTGAAAGTATTTTCTAATTGAGTTATCTAAATCCTCGGTGATTTGATTTATTTTAATTTCAATAATGCTGAATTTGGAAACCCTACGTTATAATAATGAACTTAATAATATTAAATCATGGGAAACTCAATCATGGGAACAGCCACGTCTAAAGGGTTTAAGAGCAAGTAAAATTCAGTCAGTCTGGATAACTTCTTTCTACCCACACCTCTACTACCTTCTAAATTCCTCTGCCTGATAATTTAGTTGTAAGAGATCGTATTTACCATTATTGAGAGTGTTTCTGAAGTATGGAGCATTCCTTCGTTTGATAATTGTTATTGGTTTTCTTGGCGTACGTCGGTAAAGTCTCATCTTAAATGCCTTTTAACTATTTAAATATTTAAATTATTATGAGGTTGAATTTATTGTGATCTATACAAAACATGTGGTTATAAATCCTACTTCATTTCCCGTCATTAGCGATGGGTCAAATGTTGTTTATTTATACAAAGGATATTTTCAGACGGAGTGCCCCTGCCGGACGGAAGTTCGATCAGCCAGTCATTCTATTTGATGGGTGAAGGTTAGACTGACTTTTATTCGGATTGAAGCTATCTCACAGAAAGTTTTTTTTTCCAACAATTAACAGTATGTTTTGACATGTACTTTAGAGCAATTAATAATAAAATTAATCAATTCCCAGATGTTATTATGTAATAGAAAATTGTATACATGAAAAAATATATTAAAAATAACCTCGTATTAAAATGTACCTACTAAAATTTAAACAATAAATTTGGTTAGAAAATTTATTTTAAAATTTTTAATAGGTGTGGTTTCTTAATTTTTTTTTTCATGTTGGGTACATAGTTTTCTACTTTTTAGTCTTAATATTACCCAGAATACAAAATCACTTCAGTATGAAACTAGCGCCATCTTTTGGTGAGCTCATTAACTGATTTACCATATAAAATTTTTCACATAAAAAATTTTCCTCTTTCCAAAGTTTATCGATTTTTATTTTAGAAAGGGGGAAAAAACAAGTTAGTCCTGTTTTAAGAGTACGGCACTTAACTTAAATAGAAATATGGTAGTGCATAATATGTAACATAAAATTTCTTATTCATTTTGGTAAATCCGACAAAAATGTTAATTTTTGATTGAGGACAAGTGAAGAAAAAATTCTTAATGCATATTTTACCTATTCACAGTTTTATTGAAAAATACTTTAAAATATTTTTTTTTGCGAATATCTATTTAAAAAATCTTATTACTATTTATTTGATTTATACCTACTATAAACCGTTTTTGATCTACATGTTCGATTGCTTAGTTTTTTCATTTAATAAAGTAACTCCAAAACCAAATACATATAATCGAATTGTAGAAAAATACAGAATTTGTTTTAAGCAATAAATATATATAAATCTCTTATGTCTTCTATAAATTAAAACCTCAAGCATATATTTTTCGATCGAATTGTAATAATAAAAAACAATGTTTTACTACATATTAGCAGTATTTTGTTAATAAACCACTCATAATTGACACAACTTGATATACTATCCCAATGTCATTCTGTGCGTCGTACATAAGGAAATTGAAAAAATAACTTATATGTTTTGCACAATAAAAACATTACCCATCGGAGAATGTGATTTGAAATATACGAATAAGAACGATGTAGATATTTTACATTTCATTGAATGTTTACTTTTAAATAGATCTATTTTTATTTTTCGATTTGTAAAAATTGTAAAATTATAATACTTATAAATGAATATACATATTTTTTTTTAATTTTACGCTTCAAGGGCCAAGAGGCCCAATTAAACAAGCGGAACACATGAAAAAACATCCAGGCTTGAGTAAATCATACAGATTAATGGCAGGTGCGTGAAGTGAGAACATTGAAGCATGACTTTTATAAATGTATGTTTTGGAAAAAAATAGAAATCAAATATTTAATGCTACAGATTTTTATGATATATCAAAATATGAATGTTGCGATAACAATTGTGATATGATATTACGAATATTATGAAATATATGCCGCATTCCGATTTTTTTTCTAAATAATTGGTTACGAAAAAGTCATGCTGCGATGTTCCCACTGCACGCCCCTGATTAATGGTGATTTCACCGGGAATCAAATCCAAACCCTCGGTGTATATATATATATATATATATATATATTTTTTTTTTCCATCATAGTACATAGCATGCAGACCATCTACCCTGGAATTTACTAAATCCAAAAAGTTTAATTGCACTTCCTACTCACAATTAGGGAATGCAATCCCGAGTCGGGATTGCATTCCCTAATTCCCCCACGGATCGGAATCCCGAATACTTTTGTATTTTTTTTTTGTTAAAAATGCTTTGCATTTTTATATCAGCAATTTTAATAAAATGTTCATTATTAATCATTGCATTAAGTTTTTGTAAGCGTTTTCCCAAGCATCAATCAGTCAATGTAGTAGAGTAAGTAGTAGTTTTTATTACTGTGTTAGGTTGATAAAATACAGCAAATATTATTCAAAGCTATTTTCGTTATTTGAATGTGACATGAACATAAGTTTTAAGTACTTACTAAAAGCTCTATAGACATACACAATTAATTTGTCGCATCCTCGCCCAAGGTTTGCGAAGTCTGGCCTCGTTCCTGGGTGATCGGATGCTCCGAGATGGACGTATCGACAGAGCAAACGAGCGCGCACGGCGTCGGAAGCGCGGCGTCGGCAAGAGAGGGTCATAATTACAGCGGAAGCCGCGGTACGCAGAGCCACTTGCTCAAATTGCGGCCATTAGGGGCATGTGACTGCGGCGGAGGTGGTCCGCCACGTACGTCGGACACGGCGGATCAAAGTGATCGCCAATTATTTCATCAATTGTTTAATCGCAATATTCTTATTACTCCCTTTATATTAACTCGTGGCGTCTGCTCGCTTGCCGGCTTGCCGTCAACAAAAACTTTTTTTTGTTGACGGCAAGCCTTTTTTGATTTTTGACAAATCGATTTTTGACCCCTTTCCCGTGATCCAATCGAGCTGAAACTTTGGAAGCAGACTCGTGGCGACGATCAAGAAGATCTATCAAATTTTAGTTAAAAAAAAATAATAATAATGGTATAATTTTGTATTTTTAGAAATTTTATTGATTTTTTCAAATTGGAATCATTACAAAAGCTACCAACGGCGCACAGTGGGTCGAAACCGTAATTTGAGGGACTTAGGGACCAACTTTCTTTTTTTACTTTTTTCTTTATGCGGATGGATATAACTCATTAACCTTATTAATAGTTGTCTTATGAAACTTTTTCCTAAACTTAATAGTTTGGGCAAAAAAAAAAAGTTTTGTATTTTTTGTATGGAGCGGATCAAATTAAATTAAATTTCTGCAAAGTAGTGACTGACCCTGCTTTGAAACCTTTTTTTCTCATGCCTTGTCTAGTCTACCATCGTTTGATGCTATGAATGTGTACATAAACTTGCAATTCCATCAGATAAACGGATCGAAAAAATAAAAAAAGTATATATTTATAATATTATTTTTTATTTTCTTAATTTCTTTTATGTCAAACAAAATATGAAACTATTGATATAAGGCCATGGTTGCTTGAACATTTTAGACTCATAACATAGTCAGGAATCTACTGGCCAAGTTTCTGCTGCTAGCTCTGGTACAACCTGTATATATATCGTAAAACTATTATCTACAATTTTAAAAAAATAAGTTTGCTGTTGTATTATTAAGTGTTCATTTAGTTAGTTTTTAGTCTAATTTTGTTGGATTTTTTGTTGATTATTTGTGTTATAATGTCCTTTACTCACTATTTCATATTTTGTTTGACATAAAAGAAATTAAGAAAATAAAAAATAATTTTATAAATATATACGTTTTTTATTTTTTCGATCCATTTATCTGGTAGAATTGCAAGTTTATGTACACGTTCATAGCATCAAACGATGGTAGACTAGACAAGGTATGAGAAAAAAAAGGTTTCAAAGCAGGGTCAGTCACCACTTTGCAGAAATTTAATTTAATTTAATCCGCTCCATACCAAAAATATAAAACTTTTTTTTTGCCCAAACTATTAAGTTTAGGAAAAAGTTTCATAGGACAACTATTAATAAGGTTATAAGCTCTATCTATCCGCATAAAGAAAAAAGTAAAAAAAGAAAGTTTGTCCCTAAGTCCCTCAAATTACGGTTTCGACCCAGTGTGCGGCGGCCCGATAACGTCACGGAATATTTAAAATTTGAATTACTCCGTCAGTAGGTATAATAGGTACTTCACTACGAATTTTGAAAATTTATGACAATTGGTTCACAGATTCACAGCACACTTCGGTTTTTTGGGAAGAAATCAAATAATAAAGATATATTTTTAGACATTTCTGACATAAATATTTGTCCAGACATGTTTCATTTTCAGTCAATCAATTATTTAATTACATGATGGTAAACTTAATTTACAAAGAAAGGGAGTAAAATAAAAACTTGGTTTTTACTCCCTTTATATTATATATCGTGGCGTCTGCTTGCTTGTCGTCAACAAAAACTTTGGATCGATTTTTGACCCCTTTCCCGTGATCCAATCGAGCTGAAACTTGGCAAGTAGACTCGTGGCGACGATCAAGAAGGTCTTTCAAATTTTCGTTTAAAAAAATTAATAATTATAGTATAATTACAGATTTATAGAAATTTTATTGGTTTTTTCAAATTGGAATCATTAGAAAAGTTTGATTACTAGCATAGCGGCCCGATAACGTCGCAAAATATTTTATAAATTTGAATTACTCCGTCGGTATACATAATAGGCACTTCACTACGAGTGTCGAAAATCTAAATTGACTGACAAATGTTTTAAGAATTTAATCTTCAAAACATGAAGTGTCTTATCAAAGCTCTAAACATCTGATATTTTAGAAAAATATTAAATTACTGTAAGTTTAGTGTTATGTTATATGTTTTAATTCGCCTTTAATTGTTGTTATATTTTATAAAGAAAGGGAATATAATAAAAACTTGGTTTTTATGGGTTACTTTTTTTTAAAGTTAAACTGTAAAACTCAGCCATTTTGAATATAAAATAATAAATTGGTTAAATAAATAAGTAAGAAAGCATTCTGAGGATGTGATCCACCCATGATCCAATCTTTTATATTTTTTACTCTTTTGTTTTATAACTCTTTTTACTATGTTGTATAATTTCATCATATCTTTTATATTTCTTTTCTTAATGTATTTCTATTTTCTTGTTCTCCATGAATTATAGATATTTTTTTATTTTGAAGTGTTCTAATTATTGTTCATTTTCCTTTTGAATATGTTTTAATTTAATATTTTATATTATTTTTATCTGGTATATTGGTTAAATTATCTTTATTTTACTTTATTATTAATTTTTTAAATGTTTCTAATTATTACTGTTTGATTGTGTATTAATCTATGTTTATATAAATATATTGATTTTATTTTATATTGTCTAATTTCATATTGTTCATTTCTCTTAAATATATTTTATTTCTATTTTTTTTTTATTATTTACTTTAAAACGTGTTTTATGTTAGGTATATAACTTTTATATAACCTTGTAACTTTTTGGTACTGTAAAAGACCACTAGGGCGTTGATTAATAAATAAATAAATATATATATATATATATATATATTTTTTTCTTTTCTATTCTTTTATATAGTATGATATTACTATATATTACCAGAACAGGGAATTATAAGTTAATGTAAAAAAAGTGTATTTGTAATTGTGATAATATAAATAAATAAAATCTACTTTGGACACAAAATAGACTTTCAATAAATCAAAAATAATTTCGAAGACATGCTTTTATACACTTTCTTTACATACATTCGCAAAAGGTTTTTTAACATAACACATGTAGCATACAAATATTAAACGCGTTGTTTTAAAGTTTAAAACAAATTTTCACACAGCATGTTCATTATCTGATTCTGTGAGTCTCGCTTGTGAGTGACGTGATTATTAATTTAATGATTATTAATTTTAATTGAAACAATGAACAAAGCGTGTCAAAAAAGATAAAATGAGCTGTATAGTCATCTGCTTTACGTAAATGTTGAAAGTTTTAGAGCTCTGGCTAGTCGGGAGGTTGGTGAAAAATCAGTTACAAGAATCCACCGCAAATAGACAAAGATAGTTAAATAAAAGCACGTAATTAAAATAAAACCACTATTTATTGAATAATCAACATATTTCGGGGCCAAGGGTTTCTTCATAAGGATACTTTACACTAAAAATTGGAATTGGAAGCATAAATTTTGATATAAAAAAATTTATATGGGAGTTGAATAACTAAATAAGAATTAATGTGAAGACAAATTTTAAAGGTAATCATTTGCAAAAAGGAGTTGGTTATTTAAAATATTTTATTTACTGTAAATACTTTTTCTGATTTCTAAAATTTATAACTCACTGTAATCCTATGTTATTTGAATGTAAAATTTCTAAGCCCGTGTTTATATTAAAATAATGGTTTGTTTCCAAAAGAGGATTAGAAAGTTCAGTAGTAATCATTTTTATAAAGATACAACCTGTATAAATTTTTTGGGACTCGTTGTATTTAAATAGCAATAATTATTCTGAATTTTACGATTATATTTTGGAAACAAACTATTATTTTAATCTACATAATGGTTTAGAAATATTGCATACAAATAATAGGAGTATATTTACATAAATTATAAATTTTAGAAATAAGAAAATGTTTTAATGGAAATTTGATATTTGGGTACGTATAAATCACTTTATCCTTTTTGGAAACAAATACATTTTAAATTTGTACAATATGCTCTCTTTTATTTTTTTAACTTAACATTCGATTTTAATTTTTAGTACACTTTTTACTTCGAAGAAGGTACCATCGGCCCCGAAATATGTTGGTTGTTGAATAAATAATGGTTTTATATTATGTACAAGTATTTTCTTTTTATTAAAAAGAATAATCTTACCACACACTTATTTATTGACTATGTTAAACTTAGTATTCCTCCACGTTAAACGGGAGACTGGTTCATATATATATATATATATATATATATGAGGATTGTATGTTTCATGTATTTGATATATATGTATCTTTTACTTACAGACTTAGAAGCTAGTTACTTATAGATATTAATAATAATTACTGTACTTTGAACAAAAACTTTTATTCCTGCCGGAAACGGAAGTGCGCACGGAGCGGACCTCGAGGGAAATACAAAACTGGGCGGAAACTCGTTTCCCTTATTCTATTTTGTAAACAATAAAGTAGTAATAGTTACCCTTAGTTTGTTAGTTAATTCCAAGTCACACTCATAAGTCATGGAGTACGAGATTTATTTCAGTAATATTAATGTCACAATTTGAAAATAATCAATAATTACAATATAATCGTCAAATAAAAACAGAATTTCGAACCTACTCCTACTTCTAACTAAATATTATATATATAATTAGTAAAAATATACTTATTTTCACCACTTATATTACATATTATTTTGTATTGACAATATAATCGTCAAATAAAAACAAAATTTCGAACCTACTACTACTTCTAACTAAATATTATATATTTAATTATGTAGTGAAAATATACTTATTTTCACCACTCATATTACATATTTCCTTCTATTGAATCAATGTTTATATTCAATTGTATTTTTTTATTATTTAGATCAATGCATTATTCATAATTTATACCTACAAATTTATATAATTAAGCAATTTTTTTGTCATAAATTAATCTCTATAATCCTTCTCTAACACGAGTCACTGACTCTCATAGGTAAATATGTTTCTTTATTTCAATGTTTTAACTGTATCTTTATGTAAAAACAACCAAGAAAAAAAACTTTCCGGAAAATACGTGTCACATCAAAATTCGTACATCAACATCACTTTCATCACTTTAACCAAAGAGGATTGGGGGACCCAAAGATTCAGTACTTGACGACCAATCACGACCCAATCTGTCTTCATAAAATATATGTTGCTCTTTATTCCAATTTAGTCTGGGGCGATCCACTGATTGCCTTCCTTCCGGAGTTGTCAAGAAGATCTTGACAATCGTTCCTCTGGCATTCGCAAAATTGTCCAAGCCACCTAAATTGAGATCTTTCTATAAGTATACGTAGGTCTTCCTTATCGCAGTACTATTCCAATTGTCATAATAATGTTGTTCCCGCTACTTCCCTAATATATCTCGTTTTCGGCGGTCTGGATTCGTGATCTCACAATTACACGTATAGGTCATAAAATGTAGGACTAACATAACGCGGTCGCTCGTTCGTTATCAGGTCATTACTTTCATCATCATCATCATCATCATCATCATCATCATCATTATCATCATCATCATCACCATCACCATCATAATCACTATAATCATCATTATCATCATCATCATCATCATCATCATCATCATCATCACCATCATTATCATAATTATCAGTATCAGATCATTATCATAATCATCAGATATTGTTGGTTAATTGTTGAATAAAGGCCGTCCTATGACTGTGCCATTTTCTATATTCATTCATTCATAAAACAATCCAACCGGATTTTTTCCAGGGTTTTTATTTTTTTATTTAACTTTTATAGAAATAAATGAATTAGAATTAGCTCTGTTACACCCTGTATAAGAATTGAATCAAATAAAACAAATGAGAAAGATATACATTAAAATGTCTATAACTAAATCGATATCGTTATTTTATTACGATAGATCAACTAAATTTGTTTGAAGTATGGATGTATGACTTCATAATAACTTCATAACTAAATCGATATCGTTATTTTATTACGATAGATCAACTAAATTTGTTTGAAGTATGGATGTATGACTTCATAATAACTTCATAACTAAATCGATATCGTTATTTTATTACGATAGATCAACTAAATTTGTTTGAAGTATGGATGTATGACTTCATAATGCAATGTGTTTTCATGTGTACCACAACACACATATATTGATAGCAAATATTTGTGAAATAAATTAAATTTATTATGTACAATCACAATCCAATCATTTTGTTTACCACCCGGCTTGTCTAATTTGTGTTCGCTAAAAGGTATTCCACATTATATTAGAAAATTTCACATTGATTACAGCATTGTTTCCATATAAGATACAGCAGTTGAAAACAACAATTAGCAATATTGGTTTTCAAGTACGCATACAAAATTAAATTTCGATTTCAACCTTGTTACAAGGTTGAAATTGAACATTCCCCGAATCCAACATTCTAGTATGTTCGTCACAGGTAAATAATAAACATTTTTATGCAACTTAATCAAACATAATAATATGTCTGTCTGTCTGTCTGAGTATCTATCTGTCCGTCCGTCCGTAATTTCGTTCGAATTCACGGCTAAAAAACTAATTAAACCGATGGGGCTTGAACCCCGGGCCAGCAAATCCGAATCGGCCGCTCAACGCATGCTGCTGCCGTCGCCTCTTGGTGAACTACCAAAACATACCATAAATATATACTAGGGCTTAGCAAAGGCGCGAACCAATGTTACATTATTTTTGACAGGTTACAGCTGTCTGGATTGTCTGGTTAGTCTGGATCGTAATAGTCCAAACTTAAATTGTTACGAATGACGTCAGCTGAAAAACCTTGAATAGATTATGGAGCCACTTAGCATTGATGGCTGATACAAAATAAATTAATGTAGGTACACTATTAATACGTGTCCATATTAAATTGTACATGCAAGGAAACAAACACAAAGCTTAATGTAAAATCTAACATTATATTCATATAGTAACATTTTCAGATGATGTTCAGGTATAATGATTGATTATGAGTCGAAAATGTTCAAGTAACCATGAAATTTTTTCAAAAATATTTCCGACTTATTTTTTGCAAAACGTTAGACTATCATTACAGTAACTAATACCTAACATGGAAAATTCATTCCCTTTAATGCAATTTAAACTAATTGATAAAAACCTTTAAATTACAATTGGAAAACATTCCAATCGGATTTTTTCAAGGTTTTTTATTTTTTTATTTATCTTTTATAGAAATAAATGAATTAGGATTAGCTCTGTTACACCCTGTATAAGAATTGAATCAAATAAAACAAATGAGAAAGATATACATTAAAATGTCTATAACTAAATCGAAATCGTTATTTTATTACGATAGATCGACTAAATTTGTTTGAAGTATGGATGTGTGACTTCATAATACGATGTGTTTTCATTAAAATAATGTCACGGGATCGTGGCTGTGGGACTAAATTTATTAACTAGACACTAGGGATGGGTCGTCCACGTCCGTCCATCGACGAGACGATCAACTAGTTGAATTCGTCAACTAGTTGACGCATCAACTTCGTTACGCGGACGTCGCGGACGTTCTATCTAAACATCGGGACGATGGTCAACTGTCTACGGTTCGACGCGACGCTGCTCGACGGCTCAACCGTTGGCTATTTTTATTACGTTAATTTTTAAAATTTAAAGAAGTTCGAAGGAATGTAGTTTCGGGGAAAGTAAAACCGCTACTTGTGCTTATATGTAAAAAGAAATATTTTATTATTTATTTGTTTACGCATATTATAGGCTTTTACATATTGTTTTATATACTTCTTTCTATATATAATAAAGAAAGAAGTAGGTATATACAACAATATCAGGTGTAAGCAGTAAAATATAAATATAAACTACATATATAAGCAGTGAACGTATTGGGTATAAGCATTAAAATATGAGTATAAAAATTAAAAATATAAATAAGTACAAAGCAGTAATGTGTGTCTAAAAAAATATATTAGGTACATATCATTACATGTGTACAGGATTATATGGAAAACATTAATAACCTCGCAGGACTATATTCCTGCCTTGATTATGAGTCGAAAGCTAGTGTTTAGATAGAACGTCCGCGTAACGAAGTTGATGCGTCAACTAGTTGACGAATTCAACTAGTTGATCGTCTCGTCGATGGACGGACGTTGACGACCCATCCATACTAGACACGAATTTAATCAGATCACCGTTTTTTATATTACACCAATTTCCTAATTCGCACTAATTATCACTAGAATATTCGCTGCACTCTTGTCAATCGCCAAGGCGTTCCGCTCAGTTCGCACGTAAGTACCCACTCTGGGCTTGTCTTTAGTAAATTCGCCTTTCTATAGTCGATTTTATGTCGCTTTGTGACATGCGCGCGCTTATCATTGCATTTATATATAAATGTTGCTTCACGATCCATAGAGAATTTTCGACCGGTTCTTCCATATTTCTAGTGATTATAGTTTATTCGAGAATAGTTCAATTGATTCACGATTTATGTGGACTGTTTGAGAGACTTCGATAGTGCGAAGTAACCATTGTTTTAGAATCTTGTGACAATAATATATATTTTTTAAAACTCTATGGTATTTTTTCTGTCTTTTGAAGGGCAGATAGTAATTCAAATATGTTATTAAATAACATATCAACTGGCGTACTAACTGCTTAGGTACACATTTTTGTCACAAACGGTGATTAGGGAGGAGAGATTGCCATTATTTTGCAAAGGCCCTAAAGGGTAGCGATATATGCACGACTTGGTCCAAGAATTGGAGGGGGTTAGCTGAAAGACATGAAAGGATATGTCTTACGCCAGAGCCAATGTCCATTTAGAGAATTGTTTACAACAATCAAGCTCCGTAAAACATCGTACTTTGGTCACATAATAAGAGAGGAAAAATATACCCTACTTCAATAGAGGGGGTGACAGCTCTTGGACTCGGGTACAGGGTGGGGGATAAATCATTAATGTAGTATGTTACGCTGACGATGCTACTATACTTGCCAAAGACGAAGTTGTCTAACAGAAAATGCTTTACATGTTCCATCTTGCATGCAGGAAGTAAAACATGATCATTTCAGTCGAGAAAACTAAGTGTCTTACAATATCTAGACGACCTCGATGATGAGACTTAGTCGGTTGTCGAAGGGAGGAGGAGAAGGGAAGAAGTCGAAGGGAAGAAGAGAGGAAGGGAAGAAGGCCGCAGAGGAGTCGGAAGAAAACAGCTGTCTTGGATTAAAAATATCCCAGAATGGATCGGGATAAGAAGAGTCAAGGAGCTGCTGCGAGCTACCTAAGATGGAGATGGTTTCTCTCGGGTGAACCTCAGTGTCGGGGGGACCCGACAGGACACTTAAGGAAGAAGAAGGTACATAAAACACTGATTTATCGGGGATCTAATAGAGTATTTGTTTTTTTCCAAAAATTGATCAAAAGGTCAAAAGTAGGTACCTACTATCTGAACGCGTATAGAGTCATTTAACAGGCACGTAGCAAATAATGATCAATGTCAAGGCAAGCGTGGGCCGTTTTCTCCCGCCCACTTCAAACAATCGCTTGAACGGCGCCTCCCCTATTGTGCCGTCAGTCAACCCACTCGGGAAACCAGGAGTTTCCTGCCAATATTGTGATAGTAGGTACGGAACCAGCTACCTGGAATGTGCACCTTATAGGGATGTGTAGGGATGTCCAGAGAATTATTAAATAGGTATTCACGAAAACAGTTTGGTCCGGTTGAAGATTTTCGCCTGTTCACGGGAGAAATTAAACGATTTTGAAATATCGAAAAACCACAGTTTTTTCTCTTATTTTTTATTTATTCATTAATTTGAGTATGACCTGTGTAAAGCGATCACCTAAACTAGTCGTATGATAGATCGTAAGCCCTATGAACACCCAAAAATACTTCCATACCTACTTACCCATACAAAAAATGAAACATCTATAAAATATATTCATATCTTGATAATTTGATAGAGATATCGAAAATTGGATTCAATAAATTCACAACTTGAATGTATCTGAAACGGTTTTTGTTTTAAACTTCATTTTAAAATCATATCGTTCTTACTGGAAAAATTAACTACACTATTTTCCTCGCAGTTCAGTGGGTGTGACACTGCCTTCTAATATCGGGGTTCCGAATCGATACCCGGTGAGGTGCAAACATATATCCAATTTCTTTTGCGACTGGGTAATTTTGAAATATGTTACGCTACAGTAACGGGTCTACTATAGTGTTTTTTTTTAAATAAACTACAATAAAAATAAACGTCAAATATTACACCAATCAAATTCCTTTAGTTAGGTAGTTTAAAATCCCTCCAACGGTGGTAAAAACGGAACAAATATTTTTAATAAGAGATGTAACCCGTCAAAAATGACAGACTATTTATTTTTCAATTTCAGCTTTACATAAAAAAATACATAGTTATTAGTTATACAATAATTAGACAATTAGTATTAGTAATGGACATTATTAAATAGAGAATTATGCATTTGTGCTTTTTATACATAATCATTATTATTTTCAAATAAGATAACACTGTGTCTGACACCACATTATTGAATAAATGCCAACTACTTTCCGCTCCGAGCTGAGCCTTTATCGAAATTATAATTTTATATAATTACTAGCTGTTCATACCTGGCGTTGCACGGGTTAAGGATTAAATTTAAAATAAATTTGTAAGGGTAAACAATATTTCAATTCGAACGGTACAGATATGCATCGAAAATATGTCAGGGGGATGGGAAGGGGTATGAGAATAGGGGGGAAATGTTGCCTATGTTACCCGCCGGGTCCTAAAGCATAAGTATGCAAAATTTGAATCGAATCAGACAAACGGTGTGGATTTGTATAGAGAACAGACAGACATTGAGTTTTATAGGTATAGATTTGCTCCAAATGATACGATACGTTAATGACGGACATTATTACATAGAGAATTTTGCTTTTTTTGCTTTTCATGCTTCATTATTTTATATTTCAACTTTTTTTTTCTAGATTTTCATTCTAAAATGTTCTTTGTAGGTATCTTTAATATTAGGTGAAAATTATGCGCACGTCGCGCGTCGTATACACAGAATTGAGTTTTTGTGTTTTTCAGTCAATCTCAAGCAGTTTGTTCTACAAATTCATCTCTACATCAAAATCTCAAATATGTACATGGTACTGAGATTTATGTCGACAAAATCTCTGAGTCTATCTTGTCTAATCTTGTCTAATGTCTAATCTAAAAATCTAATCTTGTCTCGTGCCATGGATTCGTGCAGTTACAGAAGTTTGTTCACATAATGCTTAAACAGTATTACATTGAAATGGTAAAGAGGTGTTTGGAAAGCCGAGGGGGCTATCTCGCGCAAAGCATTATCTCAAGGAACTATTCGGATATATAATTTATTCCATAAATATCGTTGAATGTCTGTCTATATTAAGCTGAAAATGCGTCATTGGATTAAAGTATAATATGACATAGGTATACCAAGAAAATGAGATATTTAAATTTTATTCATCATTCGAGAAATGGGGAGTAAAAGCGAGCACGATAATATTCAATATCTGAAGTCTGTGAATTTTTATAGTAAGTTAAGTAGTTTGGCAGTAATGAGATTGAAAATGAACAAAAAAATCTCATACATGATGAGCATATTAGAGCTAATATTTAATATCGGGCTATTTTACATTATTCAGTTTTTAAAAAATCAATAGTTTTGGTACATTTTTTCACAATATTAAGATGAATTAATTAATTAAAATAGCCCACTTTTACACAAATTGATCATTCGTACCTGAAGAAAATATAAAACTAAAAAAAATGTTTTCATAACATATGGAATAAGCCCAATATTAATATCATCGATTCATTTTACCTGAAGTTGTAAATAATAAATTTAAATATTATTTTTAATTTTATTTGGAGATTAAACCAAAAAAGAGTGAACATTCCGTAGAAAATTGTTTCAAAAAAGTTAATTAAACAAAAAATAAAATTTTATACGATAGCGAAAACTTATTATTAAAAAGTTTAATAACGGGACTGTTTTTTATTTGTTATGTCTTATATTTTGTTACTAAATAGTGAATTGCCATGCTTATGAATGTAATCGATAATTAGGAATCATGAATTCTATTGTTTACTGCGAGAAACAACGAACAAGCGATCCCAATGAGAAAGGTCACTTTCATAGGTATATGCGGTAACAGTTATAATATAAGTCACTTCTATGTAGGCGGTATTATGATAATGTTGAGCGCATCTTAGTAAGAGTTATAAACCAAAAGTTCTAAAAAAAACAAAAAAAGGCTATTGAATAGGCTCGGTGGAGTATAGAAGAAGGAAGGTGAAAGAGCCTGGGCATGATTTACAGAGGAATTGTTTAGACAGGATAATATTTTCAATAGTTTTCAATATTTTCAATTTAAAAAAAAAATATTATTATTTTATTTGTATATATCTACTTTTATATGAGTATTTCACCTACATGTTTCAGAAATACCTTTCCATCGTCAGGGTGTTATGTGTATGTCAAAATATCAAAATGAATAATGTCTTTTGTTTTTTCTTTTCATAAATTATTAGAAAATTTATTTAAAAAATATAATATTATTGAAGTTCTTGATTACTCGCAATTATTGGAAATTTTTTAGAATTGGGCTAGTAGTCAAATTCAACTGATTATTAATAATATTTTGTTTACTATTTATTACATGCTTTACTAATTTCTAATGATTCTAAATTATTCAATTTCAGACCAAAATTATTTGTGTAAAATAGAGAGTCCTAAATTTTTATAAAAACCGTGATCATTTTCTAATAAATGATTTGAAATTCAGAAAAACCATGATTATTCAGACATCTTAAATGTTCTTTAACTCTAACACCTGAGAATAGTAATAAATTACGTGAAAACATTTAGCAGTTGGCATAAACATTGATCAAGACTATAATAAGAGCAATCTATAATTTTAATCTATAATAAGAGTGATATTGAAATATCTTTGGTATCTTCTTCTTCTTTTGTTATGGTGGGGGATCAGATGGGGATATCTAAGTTAACAGTGTCAACACCCTACTTTAATTTCTACTGACACGAAATTATACAGTGAAGACATTATTGATAGTGTGACCAACTGTAGGTATCCACATGTAGAAATTTCGACCGGTTTTTCCAACATAAAACGCTGTATAATCTTTACACGACTGAATTGTGAATTATATTATCTTTATCTTTTGCATTTATAAGTAGTTTCCCAATATTATTATTTGTATAAAATACAGGTCTAATATTTTTTGGTAGATATTTTGAAATTTGATTGGAAAATGAATTAATATATAAAATTCTTCGCCAATAATTGTTATTATTATTTATATTTATCTATGAATTGTATAAAAATTGGTTAGTTAAATTATTCTTTAACTAATTTTTTAAAATTTTATCAATTAATTCTGTATTGTATCCATTATTAAATGCGATTTGTTATATTGTATTTAATTCAATTTGAAAATTAGAGTGAGACAAAGGTACATTGACAAGACGGGGTATCATTGAATGAAAACCCGAGTATTTATGTGATAGTATACAGGGTTATTTGTAAAACATTAATAACCTCGCAGGACTATATTCCTGCCTTGATTATGAGTCGAAAATGTTCAAGCTATCATGACCTAATATCAATAGTTATGTGGATATGCGACATCAAAGTTTGCATTTTTTTTTCAATATTTCCGACTTATTCTTTTGTAAAACGTTGGACTATCATTACAGTAACTTATATCGAATATGAAAAAGTCATTCCCTTTAATATAAGTCAAATAAAAAAATATAAACCTCCGAATTCCAATCGGAAAACATTCCAATTGGAATTTTTTCAGGGTTTTTATCATTTTATTTAACTTGTGTTAAAACGAATGAATTTTTCGTAATGCATATGAGTTACTGTAATGATATTCCAACATTTTACAAAAAAAATAGTGAGAAATATTGAAAAAAAATGCAAACTTTGATGTCGCATATCTCCTTAACTATCGATATAAGGTCATAATAGCTTGAACATTTTCGACTCATAATCAAGGCAGGAATATAGTCCTGCGAGGTTATTAATGTTTTACAAATAACCCTGTATACACATAAAATAATCAATATTTAAAAAAACAATGTTGCTCAATCAATTGAAAAGATATTTTTTTTTCATTAAAACATAAGGAATATGATATAATTATATACAATAATACAAATCTAGGTAAACTGGTTATAGATAAATCCAATATATTATGGAAATTTCAGAAATATTAAACTAATATCGAAGCAGTATGTTTTGCGCAGTGAATTTAAACGATAGAGCAGTCCTAAATATAGCCACAGGTTCGACCAAAATTAATATGGCTACATAATTAGAGGAAGCCCATTTAATTCAAGTGATGTTTTTCACGCTACGTATGGTTTGACGCTCATTCATCAGACACTTGCAAGGATTCGTCACCCGTTCACCAATGACGTCACTGCTAGTTTTTCTTCAAGAATCGTATAACGAACTGATTACGGTAATATAATTACGGTATGTGACATACGGTAATATAATTTATATTTCATATAAATTATATATCAATTTATCAAACCAGAATTAACGTAATTAGATCTAGATTCAGGAGACGCGAAATTTTTATTCATTTTTATTTATCATTTGTATTTTATTGAGAACAAAGTTCCGTGGTAATTTATTTATTTATTTTTAAATAGAGATACGAACACGGAATATACATCAATATTCTTACTATTTTCAAACTAGGCTATATTTTTATTTCTCTATCATCATCATATCATATCTCGATGAGATAGTGATCAGATAACAGATGAAACAATCACACAACACAAGACAACACATGACTCCGACACGGTTTATCACGTAACACATAAACACAGAAACACCAAGCTTCCGACATGGTATTGCGAGCCAATACTTTACACAACATTGATAGCGTTCTCACTCTGCTTTTGACACGGTATCGCAAGCCAATACTTAACCACAACACCAACACTCACCACAACACATCAGCCCTATGATAGACCCTGCAATGGGATCCGAAACGTCGGCCGGAAATATCGTAATAACACGGCATAATACCCCAGAAAACACAAACCTGAAGATATTGAAGATTTTCTCTCGCCCTAAACCTCTGAATTGTAAAAATTCCTTATTTTACTAACTCTTTAAAAATGTGACGGAGTCAGCTAACTTCTTACAATTACGACAACATAATAAATTTATAAATTGAGCACTACGAAGACAATCTTATAACCCTATAAATTAAACATTACAATTCAATTTCACAGCTCAGATAATATTACCGAAACCCTCATAATATATATTCGATGATTTGATCCATTTTGAAGCATATTTATATTGAAGAAACTTGAGTAATATTATATTGTGATTTTTTTTTTAAAGTTGAGTAATATTCAATAATTTAAAAAAATCATCAAGCAAATAAAAAGCTCTTATTTAATATACCTACTCACCATTTAAATGTGCACATCTCCTTCCTCTCTTACCACCAAGGTAAACATTTTTTTTTCGTATCTATTTTTTTATTTTATGGTTCATTTGGTACACGTCCATCCTGACAAAGATAAAGTAATACCGGAATTTGTTGACTTCAAAGCAAGCAACCTAGTTGGTACAAATTAGTTATTTGTTTGAATTAATAATCATACAATAATTATTTAATCATTAATAATTTATTAATAAAGGCCTAAATTAAGATGGAGTGACAACGTCCTCAAAGACATCTCTGCCTTAGAGCTTCGAAACTGGAGAGAGCTGGCACTAGACCGAGATGAGTGGAGGAAAATTATTGAGGAGGCTAAGACCCACCAAGGGTTGAAGTGCCAAGAATGATGATGATGTTGAATTTATTAATAAATTCAATATTAAATTCTGTGATCAGTCTGTGGAAATCGTATCAAACCTCTGATTTTAATAATTGGACCGCAAATAAATTTCGCGGTTACAGTATAGAAAGGAGGATGTCATAAACATTTACTTCAATTCAATGAATCTTATTACCTTTTATCTGTTAATAGCGAATGAGGGTTTTATGCTTCTGAAGAAAATAAATCTGTAAAACTGTTATTTGAACAAATTGCAAAGCCAATATCTATTTGACTAAATATGTGCGCGTGTCGTACAAAAGTATTTAAAGCCCGTGTCCACGGAATGAGACACGATGAGATATGTCTCAAAGACTTAGATAATTTTGATCTTATGTAATCTCATAATCTCAATGTAGAGATGTTTTGAGTGTTTGATCTGGAGTTAAACTTTGCGATCAGCTCGAGATTGGGAGAAACACACGAAAACTAGCGATTACTTTACTAAAAATACATAAGTTCGTTTAGTTCAGTGTCATCAACGAGTCTACTCTGAGCAATCTACATCTGAGCACATTACACACATTCCTCATTGTCGGGGCAAAATTTCTCGATAGTATTCCCGATTCTCGGCTTTCTATTGGGAAGTTTGGATACGAAAGTTTTTATAATCAACACTTTCCGCTAGATTTTCCCGGTGGTCCTATGGTGGATGTTTACAATTTTTCTTCTACCGGCCGGCTGTGAACATTTAAACCAGAATACACCAAAAATATGTTTTTGCTAAATTTGACTCCCGCGTGAATCAAAACTAGGTTCGCGATAACACATAAAACTGGTTCCCGATAATATTACCCGATAATATCTAAGGACATCTAGATAGCTCAAACCAGAATCTACAAAAAAATGCCCAAAACACTGTTACAAACATCCTTTCTCAACCTTAATTCCAGCTAAATCTTTCCCACTCCTTTTCTGGTTTCCTGTTGTTTTCATTTCTACTCCTGTTTTGACTTATTTTGTATTTTAATTTTTCTCGTTCTGGCTTATTTTGTTTTTTGATTAATTATATCATATCTGAATATTTTGAGTTTGTTCAAATCTTTCAGAACAGTGCTGGATTTATGTCACAGAGACATTATTAATCAATTAATGTATATTATAGATATCTCACAGAGACGAAACTGTATTTATTATGGGAAAGTAGGTATAGAAGTCATTTTGGGTGTACATAGGACTTATGACCTATCTTTATGGTTGGCTTAAGTGATCACTTTACACAATTGTAACATTCGCCATTTCCACCCATGATAGAATATACCATGCTTATTCATTTTTTGGAAGTTGTATATGTGTTCAAATTGCGTGGAAAGCTTTCACATATGAGTTGTAAGCGCCTTTTCATGCGGCCTGTACAAAGCCATTTTCATTCCCCTAAATCCCCACAGATGTCGCTAATGAGAAAATCTACATTGATTTTTACGGAATTTTGAGAGCAATATACTTTATTGTGTAATGAAATTCATCCGAATACTTGCATTACACTAGGATACGCCAGGAAATATTATTTCCAATTTTTGTTAAATTCTTTTTACCAGTATTTACAATTCAGAATATTTTGAGTTTGTTCAAATCTTTCAGAACAGTGCTGGATTTATGTCACAGAGACATTATTAATCAATTAATGTATATTATAGATATCTCACAGAGACGAAACTGTATTTATTATGGGAAAGTAGGTATAGAAGTCATTTTGGGTGCACATAGGACTTATGGTTGACCTATCTTTATGGTTGGCTTAAGTGATCACTTTACACAATTGTAACATCGCCATTTCCACCCATGATAGAAATACCATGCTATTATTTTTGGAAGTTGTATATATGTGCAAATTGCGTGGAAAGAAAGTAATTTTCTCATGAGCGAATCTGTGGGGATTATTAGGGGAATGAAAATGGCTTTTGTACAGGCCGCATGGAAGGCGCCCCACATTATCCTATGTTACATTAATCCCTCTAGCCCATATCCCTTCGCACAAGCCCTCTGTTCATGCCATCACTACCCCTCGCCTCCCCTTCCTCCTCTCCGCACCACCACTCTCCCTTCTTGACCCTATATTTCCTGCCCTCTCTCCCCCCTCTCACATTTTCCCCTGCGTCTACGGCTCCCTCCTGCCCTAACATTGGACCTTCTTATTGCCTATTTCGCCACTCACTCCCCCACCATTCCTCATATCCTCCCTCCATTTCTCCTTACAACTCATATGTGAAAGCTTTCCACGCAATTTGAACATGTATACAACTTCCAAAAAATGAAAGGGCATGGTATATTCTATCATGGGTGGAAATGGCGAATGTTACAATTGTGTAAAGTGATCACTTAAGCCAACCATAAAGATAGGTCATAAGTCCTATGTACACCCAAAATGACTTCTATACCTACTTTCCCATAATAAATACAGTTTCGTGTCTGTGAGATATCTATAATATACATTATATCATATCTATTTACTTCATGCTGTAGTATTTTATATTGTGGAATTGATATTCTTATTGCTCATGCCATTTTAAATTATTGTATTGTAAAGATTCCTTTACAAATAAAAAAATATATATTTAGTTCTGGGGGGGCTTTTAGTTAGATCTATGGCCGGCATCACAACCCGCAGGCCTTTCTGTTATCCTGTGAGCTGTGGTATCCCAACAGGGAATTTTCAGTCGCATCCTTTCCAACATGTCAGCTCGTTTCATGCTTTGTCGTCCCAGCGGGCGTGTTCCTTCTGACGTTCCCCTATAGACTTAATAGAGTGCTATGGTGTCGCGTACAACAAAATGTTCCGCCATCATAGTCTTCTCATCTTTAACAAGGCTAATATATTTGGAAAACCTCGACAATCCAGCGTTAGTGCGTTCTATTTATTTCTGTGTATACGGTGTACAGCGCCATTGAAATAAATAATAGAAAGAAATATTCTTACAGGCTAAAAAATATTACTAAAATGCAAACGAAGTTAATCCAAAAACATTTACAAAAGCACTTTACATTTTAAAATAAGTCGAAATATAAAAAGAAATCAAATCAATTAAATATAACACTATATGATAAAATATAAGAATAAGTAAACAAAGCTATGACCCACCAAATACATTTGTTATTCAGTAACACTATCACTGTCTAACAATTGACTGCATGTTTAGCTTGGATGTAGTCAAGCTATCGTGGAATATAAGTACAAACTCACTGTATTCATTGCCCAGTCTGTGAAATGTCGGCAGTGTTGAGTGTATGTGGTAGTTAGTTCTCATATTACCGTAATAGAATATATCTTTTGGGCACGTTGTCGTCGAAACCCTAAGATATACTTCAAAGAAAATCTTGGCTATCAATTGGAGAATCGATAATTTTGTATAAGAAATATTGATTCTATTAATATCCTTTTATCTGACAAACTAAGGATTTTGGATTTTTTCATAAGAATGTTGTGATTAATTGATGAAACGGGTAGATTTAATTTGTTCACAAATCTTTAGAATTTATCATAACAGTTACGTCATAACAGTGGAACCATAGAACTGAGTTATACTCAAGTTAGATATTCACCAGAGCGTTACATACACAATATAAAAATTGTTTTTAAGAATTTCACATTTTAGGTTGTTGCAATCCTTAACTGGTTCGTAAATTTTCCATACTTCTTTATTTAGAAAACCATCAATAGTTTTAATCAAAATAATTAGTTTTTAAACTCATCTAAATTTTAGGATTAAATAAAATTGTAACATTTTGACTGGCGATGATGGGTTATGAGATGTTAAATATATTTTTTTTGGTAAAAAAATGTTTTATTGTGGAGTTATAATTTAAGAACATAAATAGACTTTTTTGTATACCTTGTGTCACCAAGCACATTTTATTTATAGGTTTTTGGAAATAATTGCTATAGAAAGTTGATAGCTACTTGAATAATATACGTATCATCTATACAAGACGACATCAATAGTCTTAAATTTTTCGTAATTACAGGGAGTCAAAAAAAAATTTCTTTCCATACATATGCCGATTATTTTTGTACACATTTCTAATTGATCCATTATATATATTTTAAATAAATAAGTGAAATAAAAACGACAATAAATAACAACCTAATATGATGAGACAAGGAATGATAATTTTGGAAGGGGTGGGAAAAAAATTAGATTATGCTAATAAATCGCCACGTAGACCAACTTTTTCACATTATTAATCATTTGGTGTTTTAGCGCTGACATGAACTTTTTCTCGAATGTCGTGTAGATTTTTATATAGGTTTATTTTATCCTCTCCATATCTTCATTAGTGTCTTAATTTGTCGGCTCTTTGAATGACTTACGGATTGAACTGGTCTATTTTGATTCCAAGAATATACTCGTCTATGAAACATTACGGACATGTGTCACTTCCGGAAAGGTACATTACGTATTAAGTTAAGTATTTAAATAATTTTAATAGCATGTCTTTAATAATAGTGCGACCATTTTAAATAACGTACTGAAGTAGCTTCAGAGTAGCTTATTGATGTAGTGGTTATGACTCTCGCCTAGTGATCCAGTGGTTGGCAGTTCGAGCTCCGTTCCGGACACAAGCAAATTTGTCCTATTTTCATAGCACAAAGGCTTCGCTTAATTTGAAAATCGCATCTCTATTTTAAAATATTAATTTATTTTTTTATTATTATTGAAATTTAAAATAAATTAAATTTTAATAATTAAAAAATAATAGTTAAAATATTAATAATAAATAAATTATTTACTAAAAAATAATTTAGTTGCATTAATTGGTTGGATAAATTTATCTTTGACACGAATTTCTTTTTTGATAATAAATTATATTTTCAACATTGAAAGACAGGGTCCACAAATACGTGGTCAAGAAACTTCAAAAAAAAAATAGTATTATTAAGTTTATCCTTTGTTGTTTTTGTCCGCGTTGGTTAAAATATAATTTGTAAAAGCAACAGGGTGTGTGACAGTGATACAGATCATTTTTGAAAAGGGGCAGGAATTTTCGGTCGGAAAATTTTCTAAAAAATTGCAAAAGAGTTATTACTTTCATAGTGTCTACCTCCTGGCGTGTGTCTAGGTGATACGTGGGCGATTGTTCACTGTCGTGAAAACCTCAGACCTTATGGAATCCTAAAGAATTGTGTTTTTTCTCTTCTCATCATGATAAACATTTTTAATGTGAGGTATATAAATATTTCGAATGTGTGGTCATAAAATTGGCGATGAAATTTATCATTAAAATAAATTAAAATCAGGTCTTTTAAGAGTACACACCTCCTTGATATTAAAAAAATCATTTTTTATTTTATCTTAAAGCTTGAAGTTTTAAAAATAATTTGAGTCATAACTTATTCAAAAATTACGAAAATTGGCTGTGTGCTAATTTAAAGCTAGCGCGGATGGTGAATATTAAATGAATTTCATTATTCTTTTGCGTTCCTCTCGAAATTTGTTTTTCAGCCTGGTTGATAAAATATTTCAAAAACTTCTTAGTTGATTTTATTAAAATTTGTCAAAAATATTTCTAATAAATTTTAATTTAAATTCAAGAACACCTTCATATTTGTGAAGTCGTACTTTTTCAGAACAAAGTTCTGTGAAGTTTTTAAAACCAAATTAATTAATCAATTAGAAAGACATACAGAAAAATTTAATCCACGAAAAAATATTTTGGCTAGTGCCGGGATTCGAACCTGGGTCACCTCCTTTCCGCTCCTATAGCTCAGTGATCAGAGCGCCGGCCCCGGAGATAACATTTTGCGAATTAGAACAAAAAATAAACATATATATATATATATATAAGATATATAAGAAAGGGAAATATAGTAAAGATATATTATTTATCATGACACATAAGATTTTTTTATTAAGTGCGCCGTTTGCTAATTAGGAATTATTAACTTCGATTTTCTAGGGAAAACATTAAAAATATTTTCAAACCGCTTTCATTGCACACAATTTTTCAAAAGAGCTCCACCAGTAACGCGCTTCACGGAGAAGGACATCTGCGGAACAGCACATAGTTCCGCCATTTTGAAATTTTGAACATAATTTTTTTATGAAAAATATTAATTGATTTATGCCGTAAACAATGATAATAAAAATAATGTTTCATTTTCAGTGGTTATGTCCATTTGAAATTTTTAATGTTTTTTAATACCACAAGATGAAATAGCCCCATGAACGCAATATTTTACATAATTACAGTATTCATTTTATTACGCTGCATTTTTTTTTAATTTTTACGGTAAAAATAGCGTCACTAAGTGTCACTCTGAATCGTTTTCTAATTCACAATCCAATCACAATAGCGCAATGTAGATTAATTCTTTCGCTCTTGCCTCAGTCGTCGAGTCGAGTTTCCACTTTATTTTTTTTTTAAACGACTTTTTGAAACGACTCTCCGATAAATGAAACTTCATTTATCGAAAACGGTTTTATTTTTAAAGTAAATTTTCTGGGTAATTTTTCAGGATGAGTGCTGATGTTGAATAATGTAAAATAACCCGACGTGTATACCGAAATAGAAGAATATTTTGGATTAAAAAAGTACGTCGTGCAGTACAAATAACACCAGTATTATTGTGCGCATCGCGTTCAAGCGTTGCACACAATTTAATTGTACTTAAAAATATGTACTCAAGCACTTATAAATTTAAAAGAAAACTATTTGTAAACTCTGAATTCGCTAACCATCTTTTGGCTATGGATCATTCTTTTGATATTAATAAGGGTTTACAAATTTTACATACAAATTATACAGAATCACAGTTTATCACATAAATTAGAAATATTGTAAATAAGAAAAAGTGTAAATAGTAAATTGAATATTATAAATAATCAGGTCCTTTTTACAAATAGTTATCTTTTAAATCTATATTCATGTTAAGTAGGTACTATATTATTATTCATTTTCCATATATAACTTTATAATATTTTGATTATCTATACTTCGATTTTTAAATTTAATTTTGTTAGTATACATTATTATCCTGAGGAAGGGACCATGTTCTCTAAGACATGTTGATTTTTTTCAATAAAAAAATGGTATAAACAAAGTTTATTTCTATAAATTATAATTATAACTTTGTTTACATTCACTATTTGTATATAGCGATTAGAACGTTTTAACGCATCATCTTCAGTAATGTTACTAATACTAAACTTAAGACTAAAGGACGGTGTGAGCAGTGGAGTGGAAATTAGAGTCCGCTGGATATGTGGGCGTGGTCATTAAGCGCAGAAGAGGGGACATTATAGATGGAGTTTGAATATTAATTACATTTTTGATACCATTTTCAATACCCAACAGTGGGCGTTTTTAAATTCAGTAGATACATAATATAATATTAAATTCAGTAGGTATATAACTTCTATAATAATTTTCACATTATGGTGACGCTGTCGCATAGCAACACATATATTACAGCTATCCGCATCGCATGCATCCCAATAAATAATCTGCCATTTACTAAAAACTCGTTTT